>JAVTVY010052387.1:0-25164 GCA_036873755.1 Hanleya hanleyi
CGCGTTGTGCATAAATACGCGACCCTTTAGAATAATTTTACCACAAAACTTTTGACTGCCAAACAACATATCGAAAGAGTGTCAGAAGTTTCAAACAACATGTCGAGAGTATCTGAAGTTCCAAACCGTAGAAGAAGAAGGGCCAACCGTTGGGTAGAGATGGAGGAGGGAGAGGACATCCCATATCTTTCTCGATGGAGACAGCGTCAAATGATGCGAGAAATAAAGACATTTTGGCGAGCAGAGTTCCGGGGGTGGCAGGCCATGCTGCGGGGAAGGGACGGCGACCAGGGGGAAAACAACACCGCCCAGCATGTAAGGACCCTGCTGAACGCAGCCCGTACCACTGTGGATGAAGCCGGGTGGTTTCACCTGCTGTCTACTGTTATGAACCAGGCCAGACCATCGACCCCGGTCCAGGTAGTGCACCCACAATCATCCACCCCACCCTTCCCGCTTCAAGATCTTCCAGCCCCGGATATACCGCTACCCCCCAGCAATACCGTCATCGCCCCGGCGAATTTTTTAGACGGGACCCCCATCATGCAAGACGAAAGTGAAGATGATGATGACAGGCCAGTTATGCGAGGCTATTATACCGAGCACACCGCCACCTTTTAGGATGTATGCTACTCCTCGTCAATAAAAAGACGTTAAAATAATAAACTGTTCTTTTTAGAACAAACCAATACTTCCGAAAGAGGAAGCTTTTTAACTTGAGCACATCAATTAAAAGCACAGAATGTCCCACATTTTCCCTCTTTTCTTAGCAAACTGCATTCACCCAAAAATACAACCCCTGGCCACTATCAACCGTTCTTGTGAGAACGAATCTCTTTATATATACACAGGATTTATTTTTATTTTTTCTCTACCCCCCAAATTAATTTAATATTACATAGTCTGAGGGTATAACGGACTTTAAAATTTTTAAACCCCGGTATGAGGAAAATTTATTTTCATAAGCGTGGGGAATTTATTAAATTAATTTAATCTTACTCAGTCCGCGGGTATAAATGGACTTTATAAAATTTTTAAACCCCCGGTATGCGGGGGAGAAATTTATTTTGATAAGCGTGGGGGAATAGCCCCCCATTAATTTAATATTACACATAGTCCGAGGGTATAAACGGACTTTATAAATTTTTAAACCCCGGTATGAGAGCAAAATTTATTTGAACGAACACAGGGCTGTGATTCTCGTGTTAATTTTTGTGCATTTGTTAGAAGTTCCCTTTCGGAAAACATGGGTGGTTTTTAAAAAAACCTTTGGAATCTGTAGTAAATATAGCCATTTACTCCGTTGATTGGGCCGATATCCTATCATTACAGACAGGACAGGTTACATATAGTAATTCACACTGTACGGGTTTGTTGTGGAACGGTATACAGGCGGATATCCCGGCTCGACGGTGAATGCAAATTTCACAAAGTCCCTGGTGTCCACATGGTCCGACCGCGTACTTTGCAAACGGGTTCGCACATTCCACACAGTGAATATATAATGCACTTTTTCGTTCGGTGTAGCATCCTAATGTTGAAGTTGTAATGGCCCAGACATAATTCGCGGCGTCGTGGTAGTGCATTTTTTTTTTGGGCACTATTTTCTTGATCTTCTCCCCTGTTATTCGGTTGGGTGTTGTAGCCTTTCTTTGTTTCCGCTGTTGTAGTCTAGTTGTGTTTTGTCTTGCATCGTCTACCCTCTTCAAATCTTGGTCTTCTTCTGTTTTTCTTGAGTCTTTTTTTTTCTCTGGTGTAGCCTCTTGTACCGTGTTGTTGTCGTCCTGTTTCAACAGCGTTGCTAGCAGGCTGTCAATCTGGTCCATTTTTTCGGCTGGATTAACATCGGATGGGGCTGCAAGGTCGTGACTCGTTGTTGCTGCAGGATCTGTAGTAATAGTTGCAGGATTATTCCGGGGTGGTGAAGGTAGAAATATTTCCTTCATGATTTCCGCTATCCACGGGTCGTCTTCTTCCAAATTAATTATACCGGGCAGGAGTTGATTCTCATCAATTGGCAGCAAGTCTGCTGTATCAATACTCATAAGTTCAGTACAGAGTAGTGGCTCCATGACTGGGTCGTGAAGTGTGAATAATTAAAAAATTCTGAGAGCTATTTATAGGGTAAAAGACGCGGACGTCAGCGACAGCATTCTAGCTGTAGACTATATATTTTTTACGACAAAATATCTGTGTTTGTTTTCCAATTTTAAACAGCTTGTCATTTTATAATAATTGTGAACACACCCATATTTTTATTCCAAGTTGAACTGCGGCAATTGAGTGTATAGTATTAAATTTTTTTAACAGTCTAACGTTACACTAGGCGGTTATTTATTAATTTTAGTGATTTTTAAACCCGTAAGGTTCGTGTAAGTTAGTATGAAAAACCCAGGTACAATGGAAAATAAATTGATTTTCCTGACTAAAAAAATTACGTGTAAACTATGGGTTACTCTTATAATAGTGCCCTAAAAATTATAAAGATTTATCGAAAAAATAATAGGTAATTTTAATGCTTGGGCTATGGTGACACAGCTCTCTATACAGTAGATCAATCTATCGTGCACTCACGCCGTCCGATTTTGCACTCACTCACACCCGCCGCCATTTTGAAACACACCTGCTACCAACAAGCCACCATTTTGGCAAAAATCCAAAGACCTCATTTGCATATTTTCAGGGAAATAACAGGCCGCCATCTTGAAAACCGACTACCCCTAACCTACAAAAAACAGGCCGACATCTTGAAAATATGCAAATGAAGGCTGGGGATCGGGAAAGTAGATTGCTAGGGGATCGGGAAAGTGAAATTGACCTTGACCACCATCTTGAAAACCGACTACCCTAACATACAAAAAACAAGCCACCATCTTGAAACACACACACACACACAGCCGAGTATAAATAACGTGTATGTTCACACATTTTATTAACAACTACACATCATGAGTTTAAGACGACGAGCCTTATTTACCCATCAACCTAGAGATCCAAGGAATAGGGGTACAGAAGAAGAACATAGCGAGATAATTACCCGGGAAGAAGATGGCGGACTGACTATTGTCTCCAGTTTTCAACGCGTTATTGAAGATGTAACGAGGTTAATAAGTACAGAAGAAGAACTCGGGGAAAGTGAACAAGACAACAACAACAGAATGGAGGAGGACATACAACAAGAAGATAACCAGGACGACACCCGTGATAGAGAACTAGCCAGTGTATGGTTAACTACTAGACCTCCATCAACCACCACTTCGACTGCAGACACTGAAACAAGAGCACGATGCCGACACACAGATGAAATATCACGCCTCAACGAACAAATTATCGACATGAGGGGAGCGATGTTGGGAATGGCGACCACAATGACGGGATTGGAAGAGGAAATTGCCAGACAAAAGAAACTACGCCATAATGAAGAAAAAATCAAACAATGTAGCATCTGCACGAATGAAGAAAGCTTATACGCGGTTCTACCCTGTGGACATCTGTGTATGTGCAAGGATTGCTGGATCCAACTGACGTGTGAAGGAGCCCTATGCCGATGCGTTGACGCCGGAGAGGTGCATTTGAAGATAAGATGTCCCATATGTCGAAAACATGTAGGAGGCGTGAAGCGAATATTCCGCGCTTAAAGTGTGTCGTATCACACTATCAACGGCCCTTTTCAGGGCCAACCCATCTTTCCGAAAGAGAAACTTCTTTCATAAGCACACCAACTTAACATCAGCCCCAATCATGCTTTTTTCCCCAAAAAAAATTTTTTCAGAATTTTTTTTTTTTTCCCAAAAAAAAAATTTCGTACACAAAGTCAAAATTTTTTTTTTGAGGTAGCGGGTCGAGTGAGGTATCATATTGAAGCTGACGTGAAATGCTTCACATTGATACCTCACTCGACCCGATTGGACCACTAGGGGCTGCCCTAACGCCAAACATCAATATCAACATCAATCAACATCAATCTTCAAAATACCTTTAGAGGTGCCCCTAGTGGACCAATCGGGTCGAGTCCGGTATCATTGTGAAGCATTTGACGTCAGCTTCAATTGGATACCTCACTCGATCCACTACCGCCAAAATAAAAAAAAAAAAAAAAAAAAAAAAACAAACTTCGTACACCAGATGTTGATATCGATGTGCAAAATAACCTTTTTGGCGTTAGAGGCGTCCCTAGTGGACCAATCGGGTCGAGTGAGGTATTAAATTGAAGGTGACGTGAAGGAGCATCTGATAGACTGGGTGTGGGCTTGAATTAGGGTAATTCTGCGCATGCGCGAAGATAATATGAAAAATATCAATCTTGAAAAATAGCCTGTTTGAGGTTAGAGGCGTCCCTAATGGTGCAATCGGGTCGAATGAGGTATCAAATTGAAGGTAACGTGAAGGCGCATCTGATAGACTGGTGTGGGTTGAACTATCAGCATTCTGCGCATGCGTAATCTTCAAAACACCTTTTTTGGAGGTTAGAGGCACCCCTAGTGGTCCAATGGGGTCGAGTGAGGTATCAATCTGAAACATTTCACGTCAGCTTCAATTTGACACCTCACTCGACCCACTACCTGCAAAATAAAAATAATCCTCGCACACCAGGTTTTGCTATGGAACTGCAAAATAACCTTTTTGGTGTTAGGGGCGCCCCTAGTGGCCCGATGGAGCCGAGTGAGGTATCAATGTGAAGGTGAGATGAAGGGCCATCTGATGGACTGGTGTGGGTTGAACTATCAGCATTCTGCGCATGCGCAAGAATGGAAATAGACGTTTTTGGAGCTATTTGACTATTAAAAAAGGAAAAAAGAACACATTTTTTTCAATTTTCTACATATTTTTTTATTAACACACAATGAACGTATTCACAATTGAATTTAATACCAATTATATGTAAGTATTGAATTTTAAATACAATTAACAGTGAAAAAAAATTTTTTTGTAATACAATGTCTCCCAGATCAATACATGTTTTCCATTGTTCTCAATAGTTCTTCAACAAGACTTGTTTGAATTCTTCATCATCTTTCCGTCCTTGGTGGGTATAGATGTACGTCACAACCTCTTCACGTGGAATTTTGGAAGGACAAGCCGCTACCACTGCCAGCATAATTTCCATCTCGGTCACAGCCTGTAGTGCTTCAGTGAGGTCCGCGTATGAGGCCACCAGAGTGTTCAGGTGAGGTCTGATGAGCTGCAGGACTGTCTCGATGTACTTCTCAGCTATATAGGTCGACACCTGGTAGGTCAGAGTTTGCCTAATTGTACTGGCAAGACTCTGCAACTCCCGCCACGCTGTTAATTTCAATGTGACACCTTGAGGACAAGCCACCAGCTCTTGCGTATCTAAACGTTTTCGCCATTTTCGAATATGAACGAGGAGCTGGTCATTGAAATAAGCACAACTCACATAGATGTCGTCAGCCACATGTAATTTCGCTTCGTCATTCCCCTGGTCACGAATAATCGCATCGATGGCGTAATCAAGGACCTCCAGTTTTTGCCAGGTGTCCAAGTTCAGGGTAATATGTTTACCAGGTCTGTCATTAAAACCCGCTGAATTAAAATGCACTTCTGCGTCTTTGACACTCACCGTCAAATAAGGTGAAAGCTGCCAAATGTCCTTGTGGGCTGTCTGGTGAGCCGCTTCGATCAAATTGTTGATCTCCTGGACAGACATAGGAAGTTGTTGTTTCACAGGCACTTGCTGGGGTACTACGACTGGCGCCTCAATCACTGGTATTACTAACGGTGTTAAACGGGGACGTTTGGGGCGGCCAGCGCGTTTAGCAGATGTAGTACTCTCTGGGGTAGTGTGCGTACGTTTGCTGGCTGTACGGGTAGTGTCCATCACTAAGATCTCTTCATCTTGTATAACGTCGTCGTCGTCGGCTTCAAGTAAATGTGCTAGTTCAGCATTTCCCGTGATATTCAACGCCTCCACGAAGGCTAGAAATCCATAGTAGGTAAATTGCCGTACCTCATGGATGAGGGCTGTGTTTTGGGCTGAAGGGGTTTTCTCCACCATGATTTCTTCGACACGCTGTTCCAGGAGTAGGTTTTCCTCCGCCATAAGGAAATCACATAATTCATCCACATGCTTCATCTCATCCATGAAACGAAGACGGTGCTTGTCAAGCCTCGCTAAAAATAATGATGATGACGTCATGACTATAGCTGGGTGGCTGGCTGGGTAGCTAGAGGTGAAGCAAGCAGGCAGGCTGACAGAGAGAGACAGGCAGGCTGGTCAAGTCAAGTAAGTCCCAGTAGTACGCAGAGTAATGCATTGAATACTAACCTTTCCCTAAAAATGGACTCCTTTTATAGCCCATTGAACCTCATTTGCATATTTTCAGCGGGTCACAGGCCGCCATCTTGAAAAACGACCACCCTCACACACAAAAAACAAGCCGCCATCTTGAACACGACCACACACACACACAAACCCCCCTCTGGAAAACGACCCCAAAGACCTCATTTGCATATTTTCAGGGACAACAAGGCCGCCATCTTGAATCCAACCACCCCTAACCTACAAAAAACAGGCCGCCATCTTGAAAACAGTGGGGAAAAACCCAGAGACCTCATTTGCATATTTTCAGAGGGGACAACAGGCCGCCATCTTGAATCCGACCACCCCTAACCTAGAAAAAACAGGCCGCCATCTTGAAAATATGCAAATGAGGACCGTGAAACAAGTGCAATTGACCGCCCCCCTACAAAAACAGGCCGCCATCTTGAATCCGACCACCCCTAACCTAGAAAAAACAGGCCGCCATCTTGAAAATAGGCAAATGAGGCGCGAAACAAGTGCAATTGGACGCACCTACAAAGACAAGCCGCCATCTTGAAGCCGACCACCCCTAACCTAGAAAAAACAAACCGCCATCTTGAAAATATGCAAATGAGGACCGAAACAAGTGCAATGGGCCGCCATCTTGAAACCGACCACCCCTAACCTAGAAAAAACAAGCCGCCATCTTGAATAGTACCAATGCACCCAATGACCTCATTTGCATAAAACTCATTAACATAAACTCACGCATGCGCACACACATAGCCACGCCCACAAAATTATTTCTGCGCATGCGCACTGAACCCAATTGGCCCTTCAATGCGTGCTACCTACTACTACTGTGAGATTTTCAAATTAACAAAATTTTTAAAAGTATTATTCTGAAATGAAGTTTTGTTATATTACGCATCTTTCCATGTTAATGATTAATTATTAGTAGCAACTTTTCAAAGGAAATACACCGTAAAAGTAGCAAAACTTGCGCGTTTGAGGTTTTTTGAAAGGTACAATTCGTAGTGCCGTAACTTTGTATGAGAATTGAAATACCGGTATGCACATCACTCGTCATGTCATTTTCTTACTTCACACCATGCGGCTAGGTCAAGTATAAGGGCAGAGATGTGCCCGGTGAAAAATCACCGTTGGGACGAAATATAAACGTGCAAGCGAACCCATGTAAAATATTCGTGCACCCACATAGTCAAAAACCAGGAGACTGGATATATCGAAGGTTTTGGGGTATTTTGTGAAGGTCAAGGGCCTGTAAGTAGTAGGTAGCAACCCGATTCGGTCTTATTTTCCAGGGAGGTAACTCTTGGTTCCCTTTTTTCCACCAGGGGGCGCTGTCCCGTATGACGTCACTTCCGGTCTGGGTGAATGGAGCGTGACCTTGCCGTATGATGTCACTTCCGGTTTGGGTGAATGGGGCGCGACTTGTGAGGATGATAGGAGATGTACTGACCTGTCTGTGGGGATGTCGTTCATCTCCGTGTCTTTTCGGTGAGAGGAGCATGTACTGGGGTTTTTCCCCACAATGTCGTTCACCTCCGTATTTCTTCGGTCAGGTCCGTGGGAGATGTACTGACTTGTCTGTGGGGTTTTTCCCACAAAGGAAAACACCTATCAACCCTAGTCAAAAGGGCTAATATCGGTCCCCGGGCTTATTGGGACCTGCCTATCAAGTCAATGGGGTGGGTGCGTGTAAAATTAGGATCTTTCCCCGAAACTATAAAAAGCGGAACACGGACTTTACCCCTAAAATAGGGGGAAACACCTATCAACCCTAGCCAAAAGGGCTAATATCGGTCCCCGGGCTTATCGGGGCCTGCCTATCAAGTCAATGGGCTGAGTGCATGTAAAATTAGGGTTTTTTCCCGAAACTATAAAAAGCGGAATACGGACTTTACCCCTACAATAGGGGTCTGTATTATACAATATAAGGGGAAATGCCTGTATGGGGTATGGGGATGGTCAATTTTTTTCGCGGGCTTTACTATGGCTTGTGGGGTCGCGTTTTTCTCGTCTCGCCAAGAAAATGACAATGGGAAGGGTCCCGGAGCGAATCGGTGAAATTTTTGGGGAAAGTCACCGAGGTCTGTATATAGGCCCATAGGCTGGCTATATTGGGGTATGGGTTCAACCTGGGATATTCACACACGTTCATTGTGATATGGGCTGTTTGGATTTGTTTTTCACGTCTCGTCATTTAGAACACGATGGGAAGGGTCCCGGAGCGAAACGGTGAAATTTTTGGAAAAAGTCACCGAGGCCTGGGTAGGCCCATAGGCCTATACTGCATGGCTATGGGTGTATAGGTCCATACGGGGTGGACGTTTTGGAATCTAGGTGGGCCACTAATGGTCCGATGGGGTCGAGTGAGGTATCAATGTGAAGCCTATGTGAGGGGGCAACCGATGGGATGGATGTGGGGTAGGAATATCGTCATCCTGCGCATGCGCAATAGACAAAGTGTATGGAAATAGACGTTTTGGGATCTAGGGGAGCCACTAGTGGGCCGATTGGATCGAGTGAGGTATCAATGTGAAGCCTATGTGGGGGGGCATCTGATGGGGTGAGTGTGGGGTTGAAATATCGTCACTCTGCGCATGCGCAGTGGACAAAGGGTATGGAAATAGACGTTTTGGGGTCTAGGTGGGCCACTAGTGGGCCGATGGGATCGAATGAGGTATCCATGTGAAGCCTATGTGAGGGGGCTAGACTAGGGTGTCGTTTCCATTCTGCTGCGCAGGTCACGTGGGTTGTGACATCACTTCCGGGTTTCACCTCCAAACCCAGAAGAGTTCCAATGTTCCCTTAGACGTCCGGATGTTCAACCTCCGGGGTTTTTCCCGGCCCGGCCCAGCCCGCCCCGGCCGCAGCGCGCGCGCGCGTCATCACCGGCAGTGCGCGGGTGAATGTCGGGTCAAAAGGTCAAAGGTCACATCCAGGTCAAAAGGTCCAAGGTCTCCCTTTCGGCAAGGTTCGGAGACAATGTTGCGGCATCGATATACAGAGCTTGAACCCCAAAAGGGGATTGTAAATTAACCTGGAAAGGATGGGCAGTTCCATTTGGACCAATCAGCGGTCGAGAAAAAAGAGCCAATGAGCGATCGATAAAAGAACCAATGAACGGGTACTAGGTACACGTCTACGCCTACATCCGGGTACTGGGATGCTTTCGCCTACGTCCGCGCCTACATCCGGGTTCTTGTACACCCGGGTAATGTTTTCTGGACATGGATGGGTTAGCTTTGGCTCCATTCTAGGCCACTGATTGGCTAGTACGGTGTTCAAAGCCAGTTTCATGCATTATGCTCATATAGAAAACACACAAGACAGGGTTTTTTGGTGAGATCTCATTTTGTTTTTTATTCAGTACCAACAACAACGTGAGAACAACCACCTGAAAACTGAAGCCCAGAACAGGGGGCTTGTACATTGAAAGAACTGAAGCCCAGAACAGGGGGCTTGTAAATTTAAGCCCAGAACAGGGGGCTTGTGTACATTGAAAGAACTTAAGCCCAGAACGGGGCTTGTACATTGAAATGATGGGCGGCCCAGTCATATACGAGTACATCGCGGTCCTCGGCCTTGGGATACTCGTCAAACATCTGTACGATGGTAGATATAAGGCTCTTCCCCGGCATCGATGGTACAGGTAAAACAAGCAATATTGTCCGCACACGCTACTGGCCAGGCTTTGCAACGTTTGACTGTTCCAACACCACGTCTCTGTGCCTTGATCCATGAAGTCTGTTAAATCGGGATGGAGGGGTGGCAGGCCGTACGGGTCAAAGTATTCGCCCTGCTGTTCTGTCAAGTACACGGCCACCCAATGTTCACCGCGCCGATCCATCGGGTCCGTGTTGAGAACGTAAGCAGCAGGATACATACGGTCTAATGGGAACACATCTCGGGCGAACACCCTTTGAAAGACCATACGTGTCCCTGGGTCATTCTCCAGCACGGTGGTTATCTGGTCTGTATCCATGTTAGGTGGCAAAGTCACACAGGACGTTGCGCGCCTTGTCCACTTGAATGATGTTGTCAAACTCGGCGTAGCAGATCACATTGACGGTGGTCCCGAGGGCTCGTGCAAAGTGCATTTCCAACCGTAAATTGCCTTGCTTGGCTAGGGCCAGCTGATGGTCGCTCTCTAAGGTGGGGGTCAGATCGAAACAGAACAACGTGTATCCGTTCCCGTAGTCCTCCCGACTGATCAAATTCCCTTCGTCCTGGTTGATTTGACCGGTGGCTGTAAACAGGCTCTGATAGGCTCGAATGAAATTCGCGCGCCCAAAGTTCGGTGTTAAGGCCGTGGCTGGAACCTGTTGTCCATCCACATGCACGGCCACAAAATTGATGCTGAAATGTTTAGAGTCAAACGGGTTCTCTGGGTAGGCTTCGCTGAAACTGGTATTTCCCACACAGGCCAGGATCAATCGCTTGGGTAGTTCCCCCAGGTTTTCTTTGTTGGCACTCATATTTCCAGCAGACACAGAAAACACTTTGGTTTGCACACGTCGGATAGGGCACTGGGCTGGTTTTGTTTTCAAGGCTTTGAGGTGTCCCAATTGAACGGCTGGATTCGGTTTCACTTTTCGGACATACAGGACTGCGTCTTGGATGACCATCTTATAGTCAGCTGCATGCCCGTCTACGCTAGTGGCCATCAAGGCGAAGGTCGGTGGCGCACGTATCAGTCGGATTTTGATGGTGATCTTGTTCAACAGGTACCGGTCTTGCATGAACATGTCTGTGTGCAGTCGACCCATGAGATCCACCGATACGCCGTTCGCGGTCCTAGCCTTCCGTTTGTTATATCCCACATTGTCGTTCTCTACGCCCATGTGCTGGGCGGTGTCCTGGTAGAATAAAGCGGCTGTCAGTTGAGATTTTTAGCCTCTCGCCCATGCGACAATAGCGTCTCGGTGTAGGCTCGATAGGGGTACGTGTTGGTCGAGTTACTGATGAGTTTGTCGCTGAGAAATATATCCACCTGTTGAAACATCGAGTGCAGTGAGAGATTCGTCGGGCCCACCGTTGCTTGGTCGACGATTCTGGAGCCATCTCCATTGACGATCTTGGCTTTCACATACAAGTATGTATCGGTTAAATCCACATAGGCCGTATCCGCATTACTGATGGTGAATTCGATGGGCCCTGTCTCGTTGATGCTGGAGAGAGGGAGATGCTCCACTGGTCTGTTCGGCACTGGTCTGTGTGGGCGGGACGATCCACAAATCAAATACACTGCTGGTGGAGGGGCAGGACTCTGCGTGGATCAAGGACATGTTTTAAGAAAAGATATCCTGGGTCTTCGATGTGCGTCGTCGTTGGGTCGGTTGTCGACTGGTGCATGGTCTCGGTGGTGCAGGTCTTTTATTCCCTACGGTGCGTTGTGCTTTGGCCACCAAGACGCCTCCTGCTTCTTTGGCCCGCCGGTTCAAGCCTTCTTTGGGTGCCGTACCCCCCAAGACATCACCGGCGACTTGCAATCCACTGCGCACCGCTTGTTTACCGATTGCGTTCACCCCAAGCGTCACCAAGGCCAGGAACGTTTTGACGATGCTCCCGAGTATGTTCCTCAGTTCATGTCCTCGTTGTATGCGTGCACCACCAAAGACCGGAAGGCCACCGCCGGCCTGTTGGGCATAATAATCCATATAGCTGCGCGCATCGCACTCGTGAGGCACCTTTATTATACAAAGTCGGGAGCACGTGCTTGTCGAAAATGAAGTGTCAGCACCACTTTCCCGCGTTCGAATGCCACCGGTCGTCCCGTGTCATCTCTTATATCCACCGTGATAGTGTTGATGTCGGTTTGTCGTACGGGTAGGTAGAGCATGTGGGTGAAACTGTGTGTGACTTGATCTCCATACGTCTTTTTAATGGGGACCACCCGTAACAGAGGTGTGTTGATATCGCCCACAAGGTGGTTGTCGACCACATCCGAGTAGACGTAGAGTCCGTACATACCCGACTTCATATCCATCGGGATCTGGCCATGGTCCTCTGCTGGATCCAGGTAGGTCGGGTGAGCGAGACCCATCATTTGCTGTAGCATAGGACTCAGTACGACATCACGTTGGCGGTGAGTAGGATCTGTGCCTTGTCGTTGTCTGCGTTGTGATCAAAGTCTACGTGATTCTTGAAGGGAAAGGTTTTTATGGGGTTTGAAGTATTCGTCACCTCCCGTAGAACCTTATAATGCAACAATCTTGTCAGCCCCTTCATGAACTCCTTGGGGTTATCGTATTGGCCTTCGGGGAGGGTGAGTCGGGTGCCTTTTCCTTCGTAGGTCACCTCGTACCACATTTCTTTGGCTCGCACGTTGTACCACGAGTAAGGGTATTGGATATCCACGAGTCCACATTCCCATCGTCCAGGTAAATGCAACAGTTGCGGTAACTGGGTCACGTACTTGGCCAAGGTGTTGTCAGGAAACACATCGAGCGAACTGTTACTGGGTAGGGTGAGGTAAAACATGGAGACTGAGCTGTTCTGCTGCTGCTGTTGGTTTTAATAGGTGTTCCAGGCCTTGGGCGGTTGTGTCCGGTGTCGTGTTCTACGCGGTGACTTGTTACGTGTCATAGATCTTGATGGATGTTGTTTCAGAGGGTGGCGTGGTAAAAGGGGTGAAAAAGTAGGTGCCCGTCGTTGTGGTGTTTTGGGGGGTGACTCCGGTTCCCAATCGGCTTTCCAAGAAGGTAGTGGGCCACTCGGCGATTGCTGGGTCCGCTGCATCCAGGCCCAGCGCTGGGGGTTCCCCAACAATTCCTGTGGTACATGCATGTCTTTCAAGCCTTGAGCGAAGACCTCCCATCCTCGAGGATCCGTGTGCGACCTGCGTTGACGCATCAGATCATTCACTCAATCCGTCATGTGGATACCGGGGACCACCTGATTCTGTACCAGTAGTTCGCCTTCATCATTCCAAGTCATGTTTAGGATTCTGTTTCATCCGTTGTAATACCAGGCCAGCTTGTTTCTGGAACGATGCAGTACACTCTTCAGCACTTCGTCTTCGACCCACTGTGGGGCATTGGGTGGTACCTCTGGTAATGGAGGCTGTTGGAGCGGTGCTGAGGTCGGCGGTGTGTCGCGTGGTGGTGGTGGTGGTGGTGGGGTAGAGAGGGGTTTGAATTGGTCCATGAACGTCATGTACCATTGAAGCGTGTCAATGCACCGTTGTACTTTCTGTTGCATCTCTTCATCGAGAGTGTTTATGGTCTTCACCGTAGATGAAACAGGGTAGGGCGATTGGAGGTTTTGAAGGAACCGTGGTTTTTTTCGTGTGGTTCATTGTCGGCCGAAGAGTCCACCCAATACTGGATCCACCACGGAAGCGGCCAACGGTGCAAAGATGGCCGCGAGAAAGCTGCCTTTCTGAAACACCTTTTTCTTTTGTGTTTGAGAGACCCGCTTCTGGACTAGGGTTCGGAGACCTGTCTTATGCTTGGCCAACTTGCTCTTCTGTGCCGGAGTCATTGATACGTTGCCTTAAAACAGGTTGTACCCGATCTCGCACAGACAGCGTACAAGGTCAGGATCCACACCGCGTACAATGGTTCGGACCAACTCGGGTGGGGCCGTCTTCAATACTCGGAGCGTCGGGGCGTGCTTCCATACTCGCGCAGACATCATGTGCAACTAATGCTAGAACTACTACTACTATTTTAATTTGAATGGCGCTTTTAATTTAATAAAATTATGCGCGCCAGGTCGTTGCATTGAGTTTGATGTACAACATATATATTGATTTAAAATATCCAACTATACGGATTTGTAATGGATTAAAAAAATATGTAGAAAAATCAAACTCCAAATGCGTTATTTAATGTCATGGTGAGGTTAGAGACATAAAAGGAAGGGAGCATGTATGGACCAACACAATTAATTTAATAATAATAAAATCCTAACGACCCTTTCTAAAAAATAAATATAAAACTGAACTAAAAAGGCTAATATAGCACATGCATATTTTGTTTAAACAAAAATTATACATCATATAGATTTAGATTTGACAATGTGAGAAAAATCGAGATTAGATGTAATATCTATACTCATCCTGATGAAGACAGTGAATGATGACCTCGTGGTATCATCAGACACCAATGTCCAACCAGAACAAGTAAAGACATTATTTAAAATAAAACTGTTTACCCCAACCCCCTCCCTTAAGCAAATGTAAGAAAATGTATATTAAACAGAGTGGTGAATAAAAACGAGATTTGATGTAATATCTATGCCTGTCCTGATGAACACCGTGAATGATGACCTCATGGTATCATCAGACACAAATGTCCAATCAGAAAAAGCAAGGATACCATTTAAAACAAAACTCTTTCTCAGAGTAGAAATATTGGTATAATTTCTTAACCACAGGTAAGAAAATATATATTAAACTATTCTAGAATTTTATTATTCATCAACTTGTAATATGCATGTACTATTAATTTACCAATAAAACTATTATAAATTATTCCACAGGATGGAAGGGGAGGTAACAGTTGTACCCTCCCCTAGACTAGATGGGAAATGTAGAACAAAATAATAAAATCAATATAAATTAGAATCTGCGTGTGTGCAGTATATATCTATAAATAGCCATAAAAACTTTATCACGGTTTTTTCTAGGCTTTAAAATGGATTCCATGGTATGATTGAAGACACCAGCACCTATAAGTTCATTAAAAAAGTTTAATCTCTGATTATTAAATCGTGTACACGATAATAAATAGTGACTGATGCCTTCTTCTACATCACACGCATCACACACTCCAGTGGGATGTAAATTACATCTAAAGAGATATGAATTCAGGGGAATATGCCCGACAAGAAGTCTAAAAACAAGTACTTCAGTGTGGCGATTTGGTAAATTCAAAGAGGCGTCTGTAACTGAAGGCTGAAATTGATAATAAAAACGCCCCTTCTCTGAATTATCCCAGCATTCCTGCCATTTAGATTTAAAATAAGGATATAAACAAGCCATGGCTTCATTTATGGTCAATCCCATATGTATATTAATATCTGGAAGTGCGGATGCGTGCTTAGCAAGAGAGTCCGCAAGCTCATTCCCATATATACCAGAATGGCCCGGAACCTAATCGAAATAAATTACTATATTTTCATAAGTCATCGTAGTGACAAAATATAATATTTCATATAAAATACTTGAAGACCGGCTCCAAGAGAAGTTAAGCATTGCTTGTAAAGAGCTAAGAGAGTCTGTAAAAATTACAGCTCTAGATATACTAGTATCTCTAATAAAATTGAGTGCCATTAATATAGCTGTCAGCTCAGCTGTATATACACTCACATGATTATTAATTCTAAAGGATTTAGAATATTTTATTTCAGGTATGCAAAATGCAGCACCCACCTTGCCGGTATCTGGACACTTGGAGGCATCTGTAAACACTTGCATGTATTCACTCCAATTAGATTTAATATATTCTTTTGTATATCCAGTAATAATATGGGGTGGGTCAGATTTTTTAATTTGTGTATGTAATCCCATATATATGTTTGGTGTAGTCAACAGCCAGGGTGGGTAACTCTGCATAAAACAATTCTGGATAGAGAAAACATCAGCATTTGTTTGATCATACAAGATGTTTGCTCTAATAAACCATCATACCATGAAAGTTTTAGAATATCACTAGTTGGATGATTTGTAGACTGTTTAATTTTCATAAAATATTTGAGGGTTCTTATCTGTCTTCTGATTGATAGTTGTATTTCCGCACGAGCAACCTGTAAAGCATACAAAGGTGTTGAACGTAATGCTCCAGTGCATATGCGGAGAGCCTGACACTGTATAGAATCTAGTTTGTTTTTTAATGAGACACACGCAGAGTCGTATGCCTCGCAACAGTAATCTAGGCGGGATCTTATTAGACTCCGATACATCATTAATAAGGTTTTTTTGTCAGCACCCCAACTATGTTTAGATACACAGCGCATAAGATTGAGAGTTTTCTGACATTTCTTAATCAATATATCAATATGGGCCTACCATGTTAGATATTTATCAAATGTAACCCCCAAATATTTAAATGAATCAGAACATTTTAACCTGGCACCATTGTAAAATAACACTAGTGGCTCAGGCAAAAAAAATTTTGTAAAAAGAACAGCCTCAGATTTAATGGGAGAAAATTTAAAACCCCAAGTTTTCCCCCATTTCAAAATATCATCTAAAGCCTGTTGAATTTTTTCAACACATAAGTTGAAGTTTCGATGAGAAAAACCATATAGCTTTATCATCGGCAAACAAGGAGCACTTAACTTTGTTATCAAGACAGTCGGGTAGGTCATTTATAGCAATATTAAATAAGGTAGGTGATAAAACACTTCCCTGAGGGACGCCATTTTGTATTGGCATAACACGTGATATACTCTGACCAATACGAACTTGAATGCGTCGGTTGGATAGGAAGCCCTTAATCCAACCAAGCATTTTACCACCAATACCAATATTACTTAGTTTAATCAATAAACCGTTTTTCCATACCATGTCATAAGCTTTTTCAATATCAAGGAATACCCCAAGTAAGTATTCCTTATTTGCAATTGACCTTTTAATAGAGGTTTCTAAAGTGATCACCTGATCAGTAGTGCTCCTGTTTTTCCTAAAACCACTTTGAAATTTGGATAAAATATTATTTTTTGTTAAAAACCACATAAGCCGATTGTTAATAAGCTTCTCCATCAATTTACATAGGTTAGATGTGAGAGCAATAGGCCTATATGCGGTGGGATTAGAAGCATCCTTTCCTGGTTTAGGAACCGGTATAACAATAGATTTTGTCCAAATATTTGGTAAAATCATACGCGCCCATATAGTGTTAAATAGTAATAAAATTACATTAAGACAAGACTCTGGCATGTGTTTATACATGTCATAGCCAATACCATCTTCACCCGGGCTACTAGATTTAGTTGAGTGTAGGGCTTGTTTCAATTCTAATAGGGTGAATTCTTCATTGATAGGCATATCATCAAAACAGATATTATTAAATAAAGCAGAATTGTCTTTTTCCACCTCATCCTTATGAATAACAAAGTCTGCATCATAATTTTCATCACTGCTGACAAGCAGACATGCCCGCTGTTCTTGTACTCATGCTTATAGGTGATATGCCTTTTGTCACGCCCAGGAGGAACACGTCTATCTGTCAATCAAGTATTATCCAATCAAAAACATTCATTAAGTTCCACTCTTCAACCGCGAGTTTCAAGCTAACTTTCATTAGTTCGGCCTCGGAAACCGGATTGATCACACGTATATACCTTCATAGTTCGGCCTCGAAAACCGGATTGACATGACATGTTTTGGGTATGACCTCTGAGCCAGTCATCTGTAAGTAACTTTATATTTCTGTTATATATAATAAACCATATACTATATTAAACCGTATCAGAATCTCGTCTTGTCACAAGATCCAGTATATTTTGGTATTCTATTGTTGCGAGAGCTCCCGTTCATATTTTCCATCTTCCACTGCGTATCTCTGAATCTCCGCTGAATATAATCTTCCTAAGCTGGGAATAATAGATTAGTTATTAGAGGGAGCTTCGTAACAGATTTGGTAGTAGAGCTGGTTTCTTTGTGACAAATAGAACAGATTTGGTAAGCAGATAGCGTGGTTTGTGGCAAATAAAACGAGATTTGAAATATGGTTTATTTATAGGTCATTTGAGTTTATTATACGGTATCGTTAAGTAAAAAAGAAAGAGATGTTTCAAAATAACGCTGTAAGAGAAATTCCTCTCGTAAAAGAACTTCAGATGACGGTAGAACTATTAGGCCACGTTCGGTAAGTCAGGTAACGTAATGGGTGATTCAAGTGCTACTAAGATGGAAGAGCTTCTGTCCGTATTTAGAGAAGGATTATCGAATATTTCTGCACATATGGTTGAACAAAATCGGTCAGCGTTATCGACTATTAGCGAGGCTCAGTCTAGACAAAATGCTCATTTTTCACACGGACCTACCGGAATCCCTCCTCTTAAAGCGTTTTCAGGAAATTCAGATAGTGATTTTCAGAAGTTTTTCTCCCGTTTTGAGTCATATTCAGATTTTCATGGTTGGACAACGGAACAAAAGGCTAAAGTCTTCCCTTTATATTTGACTGATTCTGCTGAAATTTTTTATGATGGTCTTTCTTTTCAAATTAAGGACAATTTATCTCTGATTAAATCCGCGTTTGAAGATAGATTTGACAATCCCATGTTAAAATGGGTCAAGGATGCAGCAATCTTTGCACGAAAGCAGCTTCCAAATGAACCTCTAGATGAATATATTACGGATTTACTCGAACTTTGCAGAAAGGCAAACAAATCTGAATCAGAAATTTTGTCATTTTTTATGAACGGACTTCAACCGACTCTCAGATCTCATGTGATCTTCCTAAGACCAACTAGCTTAGAGGATGCTCTAAGTAAATGTCGTTTGGCTGACACCGCGTTTAGCGTCACCAGTAGGCTAGGAGCCGGTCAAAATTCTGATCTAAATGAAAATGTACTCCCGGAAGAGAAGTCCGAGATTATCCAAAATGGCGGTAATTTGAAAGAAAAAGTACCGTCTAAAGCCATGAACACATCAGAGGGTGTGCCTATCTGTTTTTGTTGTTTGCGTATTGGACATAAAGTTAAATTTTGTCCAAAAAGACGTGATACGCGACCGTCCTGTACTTTTTGTAAACTTAAGGGACATCAGACCGTAAATTGTACAAAATTGCAAGCTAGAAATTGTAGTTTCCAAGCTAGAAATTTAAATCCATTTTGTCAACGAGTACCTCCGCCTCATTTAAAAGGCTAGATGTCCATTATGGAGACGCACATAATGGGCATGATAATTCAACACGCAGAAAGAGAAAGCGTAGTAGGCGTCGAAATAGGAAACGCTCAGTTTTTCAAAATGTTGACCAGGTTAATTCCGACTCAAAGGCCGTTTTGCCTATTCTTTATCCTCGCTGTGCAAGAAGAAGTACACCTTTTAGTGAGTCGGCATTATCATTAAGTGAAAGTCCGCGAAATTTAGAAAAACTAACAATCAGAACGTCTCAAACCTTGGAAAACTCCCAGATTACATTCGAGCCACCGGCAAATTGTGTCGGTACGAAATCAAGCCTAAGTGACGTAAATGAGAACAAAGCTAATGGAGACACACCTGAGAATACAGTGCTAAAAACAACCATTAATGTGGACCAGCAGAATGTTTCTACAAAAGAGTACGTTTCAGAGAACATTAACCGTCTGGGTAAATCAATAGAGTTGCATGATCAAGAAAGTTCTATTCTTTTGACCAGTTTTAATGGCCACAGCAATACATCTGAACAAAGACATACCGAAACTCTGTTACGTGAATTACCAATTTCCAGTACTGGTTTGACGCTAAGTAATCCTGGGATAGTCGAGAAAATGGACAGTGAACAAACAAGAGAGCAATTAAATTTGTGTAAGGAAACTCCAGCTAGGTATACACGAAGAGATACTGACAATAATGCATTTCACCAAACGTCTGTATTGACAGTAGCCAAAGTTCTCCTGCTATTGTTGTTAAGTCATATTTGGTTTTACAGTCAGAAAGTTTTAAGTTCTGTGGCTCATTTCCTAAACTTCGCAAATGCGATTGCAACAGAAACTCCAGGGGGTGACAATAGACAATAGTAGAGAAACCCCCGTACAGGAAACAAATACTTGTCGGAAAATACACTCAACTAAGGCGTCTCGTATAGTTTTCATTCTGACAATGATTTTATCCTATATTCTTCCTACGTTCACATGGTTCTATTGGTTCAGAATTATTTGTGGGGCAGTTATACATTATATTTGTTATTCTCAAGATTTAGTGCTGTGCTGGAGTCTTACCCCAGACTACAACCAAACAGAGAAAGCACCTCCAGACAGAAAGAGAAATCCAAACCAAAGTCACAGTAATTGATTACTCGAAGTTTATAGATTTTGCATAACATTGACATGAGTTTGAATAAATGATTTATGTTGCATCTACGGACGATAATACATTGCAGATCGAGTGTTACATGTGTGTAATTTTCATTTCTTGGAGACCAACTCTCGTTTACTGTACATGAATCGATTTCAGAAATATTCGAATCTAAACCGTAAATTCTGTGATGTAGGATAATATGCAAATGAAACTAGATTAACTTTATATTGGTATAAATTGTATTTCCAGATTTGACCTCTTTAAAACGTATATTCGCTAATGCTAATTAATAGCATTATGTTGGTCACGCATTTCAAACAATATACATCCCAGTGCCACATAGTAGTATTATTATTTGTTGCAGATTTGTTGTTTGTACCGGTAATATTAATCATGTTTCTCGAGTTCTATTTTCAGATCAGATGTTACAAGCGACTCGAAGTGTTTCCATATCAGCTGAGTATCGCAGCTTATTGGTTCTGTTTTGTTTTCACGAATGTCTAGCTTATACTTCTACCAGTTTCAAGATATGTCTTTGAGATATTATATATAGTGTTCCTTTATTATTCGTATTAATAGCAAGCCTCCAGTCAAGCTCGTATTAAAGTTTCTTGTTTTATTTTAATGTATTTGAATATTAAGAACTTAGTAAGGAGAACTAATGTTCGTTCTCCGCCTCGATATGCAATTAAGTTTTCAGATTCAAAGGCATTAGTGGGAATTTTATTCGATCAACCATTGTTAGGTGAACGTCATTTTGACTGCATTCCCTACTTGGTATATCTTGTGTATAAGATAATTTTCTGTTGTTTTTCTGGTTGAGATACTCCTTCAAGCACACACCGAGATGGCGAAATGTGAGGTTTTCCACGGAACTCTGTGACGTAGCCAGGTTGAAGTGAGAGAGAGAGGACTGATAGACGGCATCTGCATAATACTGAGGAAATAAGAACACTATGAACAACGTACCACCATACCCACGAAGAAGATGATATCTAAGACAATTACATGACACTTCACAGGACGACGCGAAACTGATAAGAACAATCTGAACAATAAACTGTGTGATATTACAAGGAACCGAGCCTAGCGATATCAAAATTCGGACGTGTAAAAGAAATTTTAACATGAATTCAATTAGCAAATCAACAAGGTCATCTGAACTGGACTCATTTATTTGTGTGCACTATTATTCCGACAACACTGATTTACCGCTTATACATGCACACGACTTTGCATCTGCGCTTTCACTATATGTAAATCTGTTACATCGTTTCAGTATTATTAATATTTAAATTGCGTAAATATTGAGATTTCATAATTGATAGATGTATTATAGTAGTATACAAAGAGTCAATGGAGTCTTTAGCGCTTCACTGCGCATGCGCAGAACCTGTTGTGACGTCATAATTGGTGGGTGGGTGGGTGCAAGATGGCGGCCTGTGGATGGGTGGTGGGAGGTGGGTGCCATATGGCGGCATGTGGTTGGGTGGGGGGAGGTGGGTGCAAGATGGCGGCATGTGGTTGGGTGGTGGGAGGTGGGTGCAAGATGGCGGCCTGTGGTTGGGTGCGGCCTGTGGTTGGGTGGTGGGAGGTGGGTGCAAGATGGCGGCATGGGTGGTGGGAGGTGGGTGCAAGATGGCGGCATGTGTGGTGGGAGGTGGGTGCAAGATGGCGGCCTGTGGTTGGGTGGTGGGAGGTGGGTGCAAGATGGCGGATTGTAGAAAAACGTATAAAAGGAGTGGATTTTTAGGGAAGGGGTGTATTCATTGCACTACCTTGCGGAGCACTGTGACTTACCTGACCTGACCCGCCTGCCTGCTTGCTTCACCTCTAGTCTGCTTCACCTCTAGCCAGCCAGCCAGCCAGCCAGCCAGCCAGCCTGCTTGCCTGTTTTGTATGAGCTGTGGAGAAGAACCTTTCACTATATTTCATTTTACCAGTGCAAATTCACCAGACTTTTACTCCGTAGCAGTTACTCACCAGCCTGAGCCCATAGTCATGATGAATTCAGCCGACCTAGTCACGCTTCAAAAGAACCGTCCTCGCCTCGTTGATGAGATGCAGCATGTGGGCGCATTATGTGATGTGCTTATGGCCGATAACATACTCCTGAAACAGGGTGTCGAAGATATCATGGCGGAGAACACCCCTTCACGACAAAACAGAAAACTCATCGATAATCTACTGCGCCGTGGTCCCTATGCATTTCTAGCCTTCGTGGAGGCGCTGAAGAAGACGGAAAATGAAGAACTAGCGGATCTACTTGAAATTCCCCTTGTAGATGATGATATCTTAGTGATGGACACTACCGAAGAGCGTACAGCTAGCAAACGTACGCACACTACCCCAGAGAGTACACCTGTCAAACGCGTTGGACGACCCAAACGCCCTCGACTAACACCGTTAGAAATACCTGAGTCAGTGATTGAGGAGCCAGTAGTACCCCAGCAAGTGCCTGTGAAACAAGAGGTAGAACTTCCTATGTCTGTCCAGGAGATCAATAACCTCATCCAGCAAGCCTACCAGGCAGCCCACACGGACATTTGGGAGCTCTCACCCTATTTAACTGTGACTGTGAAAGACGAAGAAGTGCATTTTAATGCATCGGGCTTTAACGACAGACCCAGTAGGCATATTGCCATGAACTTAGACATCTGGCAAAAACTGGAGACCCTTGATTACGCCATCGATGCGGTTATTCGCGACCAGGGGAGTGACGAAGCGAAATTTCATGTGGGTGACGACATCTTTGTGAGCTGTGCCTATTACAACGATCAGCTCCTCGTGCATATCCGTAAATGGAAAATGCGGTTAGATACGCAAGAGCTTGTTGCTTGTCCTCAGGGTGTCACCTTGAAATTAACGGCCTGGCGGAAGTTGCAGAGTCTCGCAAGTACAATTCGTCAAGCTCTGGCCTACCAGGTGTCTCACTATATTTATCAGAAGTACATCGACACAGTCCTGGATCTAATCAGACCTCAAATTCCACAGGACACTAGTGTACCCTCATACGCACTGATCACAGAGGCACTACAGGCCGTGACCGAGACGCAAATTGCCCTGGGAGAGGAAGCTGCCTGCCCTCCCAAAATTCCACGTGAAGAGATTATTACCTACATTTACGTGCACCAGGGACGGAAAGATGATGATGAATTCAAACAAGTCTTGTTGCAGAACTATTGAACAATCAGAACAAGTGTTGAAAAACATTTTACCGTATTCCTACACACATTTATTGAAGTGACTTGAGAGCGTATAATTGTATTAAAAATTCATAGTTTTTTTACTGTTAATTGTATTAAATGAAGAACTATTGAACAAGTGTTGAAAAACATTTACCGTATTCTTAAACATTCATTGAAGTGGCTTGAGAGCGTATAATTGTATTAAAAAATTCAGAGTTTTTTTACTGTTAATTGTATTAAAAAAAATTCAATACTCAGATATAATTGTATATAAAAATTCAATACCCTTGTGAATACGTTCATTCTATTTGTGTTAATAAAAATAGTAGAAAATAAAAAAAAAATGCTTGTTAGTGTTCATTCTATTGCTTGTTAGTGTTCATTCTTTTTTTCTTTTTTTAAATTGCGCACAAGGCCGATATGTCAACCCCACACCCAGTCCATTAGATGCTCCTTCATGAATGCTTCACTTTGATACCTCACTCGACCCCATCGGTCCACTAGGGGCTCCCCTAGATGCCAAAACGTCTATTTTCATACCCTTCGGCCGCCGCGCATGCGCAGAATCACCCTAATTCAACCCTACACCCAGTCCATCAGATGCTCCTTCACCTAAGCTTCAATTTGATACCTCACTCGACCCACTTCCCCCCCAAAAAAAAAATTTTTTGCTCTTCCACCAATCCTCCCCCCTCCCCCCGTTACCCCTTTTTTCAAACCCTTTTTTAATTGTAAAAAAAAACATAGAAAATGAAAAAGATTTTTTTTGGCTCCATGAATCTTTTTTTCCTTTTTTTTTTAAAATAAAAAAAAAAAATGTTTTTTGGCAATTCCACCAACCTTCCCTCCCCCCTTGTCCCCCCCTCCAATTTCCCCTTTTTTTCAATAATTTCAAAAAAATTGTAAAAAAAATTTTAAAAAAAATTTTCTTTGGGGCGAGGATGATGGGAGTTGGTGTTAATTTTTTGTGCTTTTTTGATAGAAGTTTCCCCTTCCGGAAAGATGGGGTGGCCCTGAAAAGGGCCTTTGAAAGTGTTGCGATACTTGTTTTATGCGCGGTAGATTCTTTTTATTCCACCCACTTGCTTCCTGCAGATTGGACACTTAATTTTTAGATGTTGTTCGCCTGCTTCAACGCAGTGGCACATGTCTCCTACACACGTCAGCGTCACCCAACAATCTTTACAGATGCATAAATGGCCACACGGTAATACAGCGTATTTGCTCTCTTCGTCAGTACAGACACTACATCTTGATATTTTTTCTTCTTTATGTATTTGTTTGTTCTGTTTTGAAATCTCCGCCTTCATTCCATTCATGTCTTCTCTCATCCCGTTAATCACTTCGTTGAGGCGGGTTACCTCGGCTTCGCCCCAAGAGCATGGTTGTGGTGGTGTTTCGGCAGCCGAAGTCGTTATAATCGGAGTTTCGGCAGGCGACGTTGTTGCAAGTCTATTGCTATTTAACCATGCAAGGTCTTCAGCCGAAGTCGTTATAATCGGAGTTTCGGCAGGCGACGTTGTTGCAGGTCTATTGCTATTTAACCATGCAAGGTTTTGTCCGTCTTCCCCATCAGTTATATCGTCGTCCGTTTCTTCTTCTATGGTCACCATCCTGCTAATTTCTTGTTCTTGACTTAGCCTTTGCAACCGTCCATCTTCTTGGTTGTTACTCCATGTAAGGGAGCACGAGAATTCTCTGTGTTATTATATACAGTGGATTTTCGTGACTGG
>JAVTVY010052388.1:0-27559 GCA_036873755.1 Hanleya hanleyi
TTTTCAGAAATTAATCGACACTTACTAAGTTAGCGAAACACAATAAAAGTGAGTTATGATATTATCCAGTAATAACACAACTGAGCATTTAATGCGGGATATGCTTACCACGAACATCCACCTTTGGCGGAAGTGACGTCATTTAGTTCGTTTTAACCTAAAGGAAGGAAAATTTTGAAACTCTTGACACCACAGATAGGTCAATATCTGAAGAAGAACTGAGGGTAATATTATAGCCAAACTCCAAAGAATAAATATTTTGCAGCTAATTCTGTAACCTACCTCTCATCTTTGCAATCAGTGACATTTGACATCTACACTATATAAGTCCTAATGCGCTAAAACATCTTTCAGATAAAGTTAGGGAGTAATCTGGGCACAATTCCCCATATATGTGTACCACGTCCTATAGGACAATTAAGAAAGAAATTGATGTAATCATAGGCATATCAAGGGAAATAACTACATCAGTCAAAGGTGATTTGCAGGACGCGGAGAGCTAAAATAGAAGCGAATTTGTGAAATTTTAGCCTGCGAATCTAAGTAAATTTGCTGACTGGTCGGGAGATCGGTGCAAATTTAACATAAAATTGTCTCTGACTGAAATCTTTGTCCATATTCATCTGTTTCATATAATTAGAGCAAACTGCGGAACATAATGATCCTCCCTCCCGCCCGGACTTGCGAGCTTGTGGAGGGGAGGGGGGGGGCGTTTTTCGAGTTATTTTTTAGTAATTATACCACTGTGATATCTAGCATTTCCCTTCTCAGCATCCTCTAAAGGGACGAAATAAAAATTAACTGCAAAATTACGATCGCCGTGGATTTAGAACACCATATCTCAGGTGGAATACACAAACTTTGATAAAAAACACCTATTTTGGGTCTATCGTCTAGGATTCCCCTAAAGGGCCTCATGTGTATGAAATTCACGAGTTGCTCAGCATTTTCATCGATACTGATTATTCCAATTAGATAATATTGCCAAACATTGATGATGGAATAAAATATGAATCAGCAAGCTCCGTCTTTATGTCACATCTATCATGTGTCTATAGGTAACAATGAACTATAGTTTAGTCCCATTACGTTCCAGGTTAAACAGGTTCAGTTCGCCCCTGAAAAACTGACCTTCTTGTACTTTAACCTGGAACTACACACTGATGTTGTTGATTACCACTCCTTCCACTTCACGTGAAATGTACCAAACCACACTCCAATCCAATTGATTTTGAGAACGCAAACTGTCTTCTGAGACGAGCACTTTTCAACCGTCTGAGCTGGTCACGTGGGTATCGTCGTTTGATTGTGTCCTGAAAAGAACACAGGCTCGCGACTGTCACAATTTTTTCAGAAATTAATCGACACTTACTAAGTTAGCGAAACACAATAAAAGTTAGTTATGATATTATCCAGTAATAACACAACTGAGCATTTAATGCGGGATATGCTTACCACGAACATCCATCTTTGGCGGAAGTGACGTCATTTAGTTCGTTTTAACCTAAATTACCTGTAAACTTGTCAAGTTGTGAGATGTGTGGACCTGTTCTGAACACACGAATCTAACTCCAAACGCGCAAGAGCTCCGAAAAAAACTAGCGAAGAAATGAGCCCGCTAGGCAGCACATTTACGTTCCACTCGAAAGTAGGTCACTCAGCCGCGGAACCGTGGGTAAAATTACAAATTATATCAATTTACAGTAAAATGAAACTGATATATTACAGAAATTTTGTAGAGGTAAATATATTTTAGGAAACCAATATTTATTGGGATATAGCTGTTTATAAAGGTGATGATCTTGTCTGACCTCTCATCTGTCATCACTCTAAAAAGGTGATGAGATTTCATCACCTTTTTAGGGTGATGACCAAGGATGGCCACTCGTTGTTCATCACCCTAAACCCTTTATGGTGATGGCCTGGTTTCATCACCTTTTTAGGGTGATGGATTTTGTCGGATTTTGCCCTAAAAGGGTGATGACCAGACCCCATCACCCCAAAAAGGTGATGGCCCATCACCTTTTTTCTGACTGTGTGGGGTGGCGGATCCGTCTTACTGAAACTGGCCCAAAATCTTTACCGTTTTAAGAAAACAGAGTTCACAGTCTGGCTGCATGATCCCCACATTTATCTCACACTATATGTGCGAATAAAATATCGCCCCACTTCAACCCCACTGTCGTCTTAGGCTATGCATGGAAGAATGCTTGCCCAACCAAATCCCCACGTTTATTTTAAGCTATGAAAACGGCGAGCATTGTGCCCTACATCATCCCCACGCCGGACTTAAACTTTCAGCACAGCCCGGCACATTCCCTACATTGGACTTTGTCTACGAGCGCTGGAAAAATCCACCCCACCTAATCCCTACAAACAACTCAGTCGATTAACTCCGAAGTTCATTTTCCCCACACCAACCCCACGTTACACTTTGAATATGTAGCAGATAAAGGTATGCCCTACATCATCCCCACGCGGACTTTGAATTCTCAGAACTGTCGCCCATTCACCCGTCATAATCCCCACATCCGCCCTACATAATCCCCATATTTATGCTAAATTTGCATAACGGTGGACAGCTGCCCCACACAAACCCTACGTTATCCCCACGAGGAAAGTTCCCAATCACGCTTCGCCCCACACGAACCCCACGCGCCCACCAATACCCCACACTTTCCCTACGCAATCCCCACGTTTATGTTTGTAAGGGAAGGAATGTAAGACAGCAAGAAGAAAATACCATTTAGCTCGGAAACTTTTCAGCAATAATAAGAATCAACAAAATAAAGAAGCTATGATAAGTCAAAGTAGACAATATAAAAAGATCTTAAACCAACAGATGAAGCTATACAAGAAAAAATTCCAGACTAAATTATGTAATTTGAGCAAACATGATCCGAAGACGTACTGGAAAATTCTGAATGCTGACAAGAGAAACAAAGACAAAAATAATATTCCTATGGATATTCTCTTAGATTTCTTCAAAGATCTCAATGCTGGAGATGTAAATAATGAAGAGGATGACAATATCCTTCCTAACTCCAACAACATCGAAAGTAATGACATGTTAAATAGAGAAATTAGTGAACTTGAAATAAGTGAAGCGGTTAGGTCCCTGAAAAAGCGACTGGTTACGATGATATACCAAATGAATTCATTAAATGTAGCGAAGAATTGTTATTGCCAGTATACAAAATTATGTTCAATTGTGTATTATCAAGTGGAAATGTTCCACACAAATGGCTGCTAGGAATCATCAAACCTATATATAAAGGAAAGGGTGATAAGGATGATCCAAATAACTACAGACCTATCACACTGCTGAGTTGCTTGGGAAAGCTATTTACATCTATTATTAATAGCAGACTAAATGAATTCATAGAATCCAATGGTATACTTAATGAAAATCAAACAGGGTTTCGAAAAGGGTATTCGACTTCGGATAATATTTTTGTTGTATATGCTCTTGGAGAACTATTAAAAGCAAGAACGCGGAAACTGTTTTGCACATTTATCGATTTTGGCAAAGCATTTGTTACAGTGTGGCGACATGGTCTTTGGCAAAAATTATTGCAATATAATATTTCAGGAAAAATTTTCACTGTGATTTTCAATATGTACTCTAGCATTAAATCTTGCGTATTACATAACGAACAAATGTCAGAATTCTTTCCCTGTAATATTGGAGTTCGACAAGGAGAAAATTTGTCGCCAATACTTTTTTCTTTATTTATAAATGATATTGAAGATTTTCTTTTGGAAAACCACTGTTCTGGTGTCGACATGAGCGAGAGTAGTATACAGCGAGTCTTTGGAGTATTTAGCGCGTCACTGCGCATGCGCAGGATTTATTTTTGGCTTGGAATGGTGTGTGTGCGCATGCGTGAGTACACTTGCACTTGTTTCACCCCAGCCCTCATTTGCATATTTTCAAGATGGCGGCTTGTTTTTGTATGGTGGGGGTGGTCGGTTTCAAAATGGTGGCCAATTGCACTTGTTTGACCCCTCATTTGCATATTTTCAAGATGGCGGCTTGTTTTTGTATGGTGGGGGTGGTCGGTTTCAAAATGGTGGACAATTGCACTTGTTTGACCCCTCATTTGCATATTTTCAAGATGGCGGCTTGTTTTTGTAGGTGAGGGGTGGTCGGTTTCAAAATGGTGGCCAATTGCACTTGTTTGACCCCTCATTTGCATATTTTCAAGATGGCGGCTTGTTTTTGTATGGTGGGGGTGGTCGGTTTCAAAATGGTGGACAATTGCACTTGTTTGACCCCTCATTTGCATATTTTCAAGATGGCGGCTTGTTTTTGTATGGTAGGGGTGGTCGGTTTCAAAATGGCGGCCTGTTGTCCCCTGAAAATATGCAAATGAGGTCTTTGGGTTTTTCCCCAAGGGTGGCTTAATTTTCAAAATGGCGGCTTGTTTTTGTATGTTAGGGGTGGTCGGTTTCAAAATGGTGGACAATTGCACTTGTCTCACCTCCTCATGTGCATATTTTCAAAATGGCGGCTTGTAGTTGTGTGTTAGGGGTGGTCGGTTTCAAAATGGTGGCCAATTGCACTTGTTTCACCCCAGCCCTCATTTGCATATTTTCAAAATGGCGGCTTATTTTTGTATGTTAGGGGTGGTCGGTTTCAAAATGGTGGACAATTGCACTTGTCTCACCCCTCATTTGCATATTTTCAAAATGGCGGCTTGTTTTTGTATGTTAGGGGTGGTGTGTTTCAAAATGGCGGCCTGTTGTCCCCTGAAAATATGCAAATGAGGTCTTTGGGTTTTTCCCCAAGGGTGGCTTAATTTTCAAAATGGCGGCTTGTTTTTTGTATGTTAGGGGTGGTGTGTTTCAAAATGGCGGCCTGTTGTCCCTGAAAATATGCAAATGAGGGCTGGGGTGAGGCAAGTGCAATTGTCCACCATTTTGAAACACACCACCCACAACACACACAAACAAGCCGCCATTTTGAAAATTAAGCCACCCTTGGGGAAAAACCCAAAGACCTCATTTGCATATTTTCAGGGGACAACAGGCCGCCATTTTGAAACACACCACCCCTAACACACACAAACAAGCCGCCATTTTGAAAATATGCAAATGAGGGGTGAAACAAGTGCAATTGTCCACCATTTTGAAACACACCACCCCTAACATACAAAAACAAGCCGCCATTTTGAAAATATGCAAATGAGGGCTGGGGTGAAACAAGTGCAATTGGCCACCATTTTGAAACCGACCACCCTAACACACAACTACAAGCCGCCATTTTGAAAATATGCAAATGAGGAGGTGAGACAAGCGCAATTGTCCACCATTTTGAAACCGACCACCCCTAACATACAATGGCGGCCTGTTTGTTGTCCCCCCCTTTTGAAAATATGCAAATGAGGTCAATTGGCTATAAAAGGAGTCCATTTTTAGGGAAAGGAGAGTATGCAATGCACTACTTACCTGACCAGCCTGCCTGTCTCCCTGCCTGCATCCCTGCCTTGCTTGCCTATCCGCTTGTATGAGACGAAAAGCATGAGACGTGGAGAAGATTTTCCCTTGGACCCAGCAGTACCTCCGGTTGAAGTCTTGCCTGAAGATGCGCGTGTCAGGGACATTTATCAACGTATCTTCCTACTTACGCCGAAAACATTTTTACAGATCAGGTCACTGCCTTCAAATTGAATGTGACATTTGGGTATATCTTACGGCACAAAAAGACGGACCAGCTGCGGTATTTCTATCCCAGTAATAATTCGTATGTGTTTGACCAGCCATTCACCATCACGGATGCGATTTCTCTCGAGCCACTCATCGACCAACGCACCAGACACTGGAAATAACACCAAATTTCCCATCAGATTCACACCAAAAACGCGATCATTTATATTGTATATGTATGAGGAATATACTTGCAGCAAATTTGTACGAATACTAAGACAACATACCTCCGTTTTTCTGGTGAAACCTCCACAAAATTAGTGAACACGTTATGCCTCAAACCACGCGTTCTCCAGCGGACAAATGTGTACGTGTCGTTGCTCATGGCAACGCAACAGCTGTTCGCTTAAGGGGTCGACTCCACTTACCGGCCTACGGCCAAATGCCCTGCATAGACAAATCTATATTATAATTACTCCTAACAATGAATATGACTAAAAATGAATGACATTTAATAGTACAATTCCTACCCGTCACATATGTAAATATTTAATGCCATTTCGGCTGTCTGTGACTTTGCAATATTGTCGATGAAGCTGATCACCCAGTTGGTATAATGAGTGGATTTCAATATCGGAACAGTGGACCTCGACATATAGAAGGACGTGGTTCGGAAAGGAATCCTATCAATCTACTATTTAATTATTTATAGTTTGTTGTCGATGTTGATGATCTAATTGGTTCAATATCCTGTAGATTCCAATGTTATTCATACGTTATGACTTTTGTCTAATCCTTCATTCAATATTAAGCCGTCGTCTTTTAAAGAATTTTCTCGTCCATAATCCAAAGACAGCATTAGCACCAAACAATTTTAAGCTGTGGTGCCCATTTGTTCAAACATGGTGTTGGAAGAAAACGCTGTAAATGGTTAGCCAGAGGAAAGATAACATGATCTTCTAGTGCAAAACTGGCAAGGTTACCCTTGGATCAGACTAAAGATTTGACGCCAGCATTTCATCACCTTTGTACCAGATAACTTTAGAAATTTATATGTTGTAAATATGTACAGTAAATAAAAGCGCATGTGGTTCTTTAATAACGCACGTAATCTTACGTCAACCGGAAAGTGATCGTAAACCCTCAAGTAAAGTTTCCATCAAATGAAAGACTATTGCGAACAGTGTCGGAAAATATTTATTGTAATTTTTACGATTTTATTACACAGAGTAAACTGCAAATAAAGCCTGGTATTCTATGGTGGTCTGTTGAAATCATATCTAAGTCCATATCTAGGTCCACTGCCTTAATACATATATTTCAAACTTTGTATGCACTTTTCAATGCTTGATTTAAGCTTAAGGTGTGTATACTTTGAGTTTCAACACAGACTCACTGTTCCAATGTGCAAGTTTCACCAAAATCTGGGGGATGGTAACTCATAAGTGTCAAGTCAATTTGAATCTTGCATTTCATTTCCCCGATTTTGGTGAAACATGCATATTGGAACAGTGAGTCTGTGTTGAAATTCAAAGTATACACACCTTAAACTTAAATCAAAATATAGAGCCGTCAACAACATGAAGTCCGAGTGATTATTCTGAATTTTTGTTTAAACTTTAATTTACTGTCTGAAATTAGATATGGGATATGCCTGTCAGAACTGACATTAAATATGATCACGGTGATGTAATGCGCGTACTTTCTGTCTACGGAAACCTTCATGTTTTATTCCATAATTTCAATAAACTTGAATCATTTACGGTGTTTCATTTTATTCAGCCTCTTATTGTTAGCGATAAAATGTATATAAATTGGATGGTTCTTCACCCCTATATGGTTGGGCTTTTTGAGACTTTTGTACTTGGGGGAAGGGGGGGGATTCTAGATGAACCTGGGAAAGATGGGCAGTTCCATTTGGACCAATCAGCGGTCGAGAAAAAGAGCCAATCAGCGGTCGAGAAAAAGAACCAATCAGCGTCGAACAATCAGCCAATCGAATTGGGGTATTCACGGTGTGCTTTCGCTGACGTCCGCGCCTACATCTGGGTTCTTGTATACCCGGGTAATGTTTTTCTGGACATGGATGGGTTACCTTTGGCTCCATTCTAGGCCACTGATTGGCTAATACGGTGTCCAAAGCCACTTTCATGCATTATGCTCATAGAACTTATAGTCATAATCTATACGTGTTGGACGAGTCTCTTCACTCACCGTATACACGTACCTCAATGAAATGCCCGCTCCAAACCTAGACCAAAGACACGTCCTTGGTCTGTAGGCTGATTTCATTGGCTCTCTATTTTTTGCTATAGTGCTGTTGCATTCTAACCTTGATGGGTTACATTTTGACCCCATCCTACACCACTGATTTCAGTTTGACTGAATCTCCACATTGGGCATTGATGCATTAGGAATAAAACACACAAGACAGGGTTTTTTGGTGAGATCTCATTTTTTATTCAGTGAACAACAACAACGTGAGAACAACCACGTGAAAACTCAAGCCCAGAACAAGGGGCTTGTAATTAACTGAAGCCCAGAACAAGGGGCTTGTACATTGAAGCCCAGAACAAGGGGCTTGTAAACTTAAGCCCAGAACAAGGGGCTTGTCATTAACTTAAGCCCAGAACAAGGGGCTTGTCATTAACTTAAGCCCAGAACGGGGCTTGTACATTGAAATGATGAGCGGCCCAGTCATAGACGAGTACATCGCGGTCCTCGGCCTGGGGGTACTCGTCAAACATCTGTACGATAGTAGATAAGGGTCTTCCCCGGCATCGATGGTACAGGTAAAACAAGCAATATTGTCCGCACACGCCACTGGTCAGGCTTTGCAACGTTTGACTGTTCCAACACCACGTCTCTGTGCCTTGATCCATGAAGTCTGTTAAATCGGGATGGAGGGTGGCAGACCGTACGGGTCAAAGTATTCCCCCTGCTGTTCTGTCAAGTACACGGCCACCCAGTGTTCACCGGGTCGATCCATCGGATCCGTGTTGAGAACGTAAGCAGCCGGATACATACGGTCTAATGGAAACACATCTCGGGCGAACACCCCTTGAAAGACCCTACGTGTCTCTGGGTCATTCTCCAGCACGGTGGTTATCTGGTCTGTATCCATGTTAGGTGGAGAAGTCACACAGGACGTTGCGCGCCTTGTTCACTTGAATGATGTTGTCAAACTCGGCGTAGCAGATCACATTGACGGTGGTCGCCAGGGCTCGTGCAAAGTGGATTTCCAACCGTAAATTGCCTTGCTTGGTCAGGGCCAGCTGATGGTCGTTCTCTAAGGTGGGGGTCAGATCGAAACAGAACAGCGTGTATCCGTTCGCGTAGTCCTCCCGACTGATCATATTCCCTTCGTCCTGGTTGATTTGACCGGTGGCTGTAAACAGGCTCTGATAGGCTCGAATGAAATTCCTCCGCCCAAAGTTCGGGGTTAAGGCCGTGGCTGGCACCTGTTGTCCATCCACATACAGGGCCACAAAATTGATGCCGAAATGTTTAAAGTCAAACGGATTCTCTGGGTAGGCTCCACTGAAACTGGTATTTTCCACACAGGCCAGGATCAATCGCTTGGGTAGTTCCCCAGGAACAGGTTTTCTTTGTTGGCGCCCATATTTCCAGCAGGCACAGAGAACACTTTGGTTTGTACACGTCGGATAGGGTACTGGGCTGGTTTTGTTTCCAAGGCTTTCATGTGTCCCAATTGAACGGCTGGATTCGGTTTCACTTTTCGGACATACAGGACTGCGTCTTGGATGACAACCTTATAGTCCGCTACATGCCCCTCTACGTTAGTAGCCATCAAGGCGAAGGTGGGAGGCGCCCGTATCAGTCGGATTTTGATGGGGATCTTGTTCAAGAGGTACCGGTCTTGCATGAACATGTCTGCATGCAGCCGACCCATCATATCCACCGAGGCACTGTTCGCAGTGAAAGCCTTCCGTTTGTTATATCCCCCATTGTCCGCCGTGTCCATGTGCTCGGGCGTGTCCTTGTAGAATAAAGCGGTTGTCAGCTGAGATTTTTTTAGCCTCTCGGCCATACGACAACAGTGTCTCGATGTAGGCTCGATAGGGGTACGTGTTGGTGGAGTCACTGATGAGTTTGTCGCTGAGAAAAATATTCACCTGCTGAAACATCGAGTGCAGCCAGAGATTCGTCGGGCCCACCGTTGCTTGGTCAGCGATTCTGGTGCCAGCTCCATTGACCACCTTGGCTTTCACATACAAGTAGGTATGGGCTAAATCCACATAGGCCGTGTCCGCATTACTGATGGTGAACTCGATGGGCCCGGTTTCGTTGATGCTGGAGAGCGGGAGATGCTCCACCCATAATCCTTGTTCGACACTGGTTTGTGTGGGCGGCACGGTCCACAAATCAAATTCACTGTTGGTGGAGGGGCAGAACTCGGCGTGGATTAAGGCCATGTTTTAAGAAAAGATATCCCGGGTCTTCTTGGATGTGCGTCGTCGCTGGGTCGGTCGTCGACTGGTGCGTGATCTCGGTGGGGCAGCTCTTTTATTCCCTACGGTGCGTTGTGCTTTGGCCGCCAAGACGCCTCCCGCTTCTTTGGCCCGTCGTTTCAAGGCTTGTCGGGGTGCCGTACCCCCCAAGACATCACCGGCCACTTGCAGTCCACTGCGTACCGCTTGTTTGCCGATTGCTTTCACCCCACGCGTCACCAAGGGCAGGAACGTTTTCACAATGCTGCCGAGTATGTTCCCAGTCCATGTCCTCGTTGCATGCGTGCACCGCTAAAGACCGGAAAGCCACCCCCGGCCTGTTGGGCATAATAGTCGGCATAGCTGCGTGCATCGCACTCGTAAGGTACTTTCATTATGCAAAGTGGGAAGCACGTGCTTGTCGAAAATGAAGTGTCAGCACCACTTTTCCTCGTTCGAATGCCACCGGTCGTCCCGTGTCATCTCTTATATCCACCGTGATCGTGTTGATGTCGGTATGTCGTACGGGCAGGTACATGATATGGTTGAAACTGTGGGTGACTTGATCGCCATACGTCTTTTCAATGGGGACCACCCGTAACAGAGGTGTGTTGATATCGCCCACGATGTGGTTGTCCACCACGTCCGAGTAGACGTAGAGTCCGTACATACCCGACTTCATATCCATCGGCATCTCGCCATGGTGTTGGGTGGGACCAGCGAGCGTCTGTAGATCGAAACCCAGCATTTGCTGTAGTGTAGGACTGAGTTTCACATTCACGGTATCGGTGACGGTAAGCTGTGCCTTGTCGTTGGGTACGTTGACATCGAAGAACACGTTTCTCTTGAAGCGCAAGGCTATCAGGCGTGTTGCACTATCCGTCACCCCCCGTAGCGCCTTATCATGCATCAGTCTTGACAGCCCACCCATGAACTCTTTGGGGGTATCGTATTGGCCTTCGGGCAGGGTGGGCCGGGTGTTTTTGCCTTCGTAGGTGACCTCGTACCACACTTCATTGGCTCGCACGTTGTACCACGAGTAAGGGTATTGGATATCCACGAGGGCACATTCCCACCGGCCAGGTAAATGTAACGGTTGCGGTAACTGGGTGACGTACTTGGCCCCGGTGTTGTCAGGAAACACATCCAGCGAACTGTTACTGGGTAGGGTCAGGTAAAACATGGCGACTGAGCTGTCCTGCTGCTGCTGTTGGTTTTAATAGGTCTTCCACGCCTTGGGCGGTTGTGTCCGGCGTCGTGTTCGTCGCGTTGACTTGCTACGTGGCACGGCTCTGGAGATGTGGGGTGTCCTGATCGAGGGTGGTTTCTTAAAGGTCTGAAAAGAAGGTGCCCGTTGTGATGGTGGTGGAGTTTTGGGTGGTGACTCCGGTTCCCATTCGGATTCCCAAGAAGGTTGTGGTGAGAGTCGTGGTGCACGACTCGGCGATTGCTGGGTTTGCTGCATAAAGGCCCAGCGGTGGGGGTTCCCCACCAATTCCTGTGGTACATGCATATCTTTCAAGCCTTGAGCGAAGACCTCCCATCCTCGAGGATCGGTGTGCGATCTGCGTTGACGCATCAGATCATTCACTAAATCCGTCATGTGGGTGCCAGGGACCACCTGATTCTGTACCAGGAGTTCGCCTTTATCATTCCAAGTCATGTTAGGATTCTGTTTCATCCGTTGTAATACCAGGCCAGCTTGTTTCTTGAACGATGCAGGTACACTCTTCAGCACTTCGTCTTCCACCCACTGTGGGGCTGTAGGGGCTACCTCACCCGGCTGTTGGAACGGTGCTGAGGTCGGCGGTCTGTCACGCGGTGGTGGTGGTGGTGGTGGTGGTGGTGCTGTTGCTGGGGTAGACAGGGTTTGTATTGGTCCATGAACGTCATGTACCGTTGAAGCGTCTCATTGTACCGTTGTACTTTCTCACTGTCGCTTAATCCCGGTCTCTGTAAGATCTGTTGCATCTCTCCATCGAGGCTGTTTATGGTCTTCACCGTAGGTGGGACAGGGTAGGGTGATTGGAGGTTTGCAGGAACCGTGGTTCGACGAGGACCATTTTTTTCGTGTGGTTCATTGTCGGCCGAAGAGTCCACCCAATACTGGACCCAACACGGAAGCGGCCAACAGTGCTAAGATGGCCCCGAGAAAGCCGCCTTTCTGTAACACCTTTTTCTTTTGTGTTTGAGGGACCCGCTTGTGGACTAGGGTTCGGAGACCTGTCTTATGCTTGGGCAACTTGGTCTTCTGAGCCGGAGTCAGTGGTACGTTGCCTTTTAACAGGTTGTACCCGATCTCGCACAGACAGCGTACAAGGTCAGGGTCCGCACCGCGTACAATGGTTCGGACTAACTCGGGTGGAGCCGTCTTCAATACACGGAGCGTGGGGGCGTGCTTCCGTACTCGCGCAGACATCCTGTACAACTAATGCTAGAACCCACAACTCTGCCCTTTTTATCCACCTCACAGACAAAGTCAACCCTGCTGTGATATTCATTCTTTTTATTATTCCCCATCATCAAACACACAAACCCCAGCTGGAGGCGCCACTGTGGGTGTGTTTACATTATTTTTGCATGTACACGTGGTGGGTCTCTCCGGGAAAGATGCCGGTCCGTAGTCGAAGGTGGTCAGGGGTGGCTTGCTTGAGGTCGAAGAGCATATACCCGTGCTGAGGGGTTGTGGCATCTTTGAAGGCTTCCAACGCAAACGGTGTGCGGCCGGGATACATCTGTCTCGCCAGGTGCGGCAGTTGAGTGGTATCTCTCGGGTTTTTGAAGACCACCAGGTAGTGGGCATTTAAGCTGATATTCCGATGTTCTTTGTTTTTACTGAACAGATTCTGCACAATGTAGATGATGCTGAACCGTCGATGATGGCTGCCTTTGGTAAAGAGTTGGGTGACCCGTGCATCCGTCTCCGCCATGAGATCATCCACAACCACCAAGGTGTCGGGTTCCAAATCAGCCAGGTTGGGTAGGCCTTCCACGAACGTGATGTGGGGCATTGCTGCATACGCTTCCTGCCATTCTCCGTAACACCACACGACTCGGGCAATGGGTGGAGTGATCATGCTGTCGGCGTGTTGAAGGAGCTTCCTGACGAAGTGCGTTTTGCCGGAGCCCGTCGGTCCTGCGATGACGCAAGTAAAGGGATGCTGCCACCCAGGGTCCATGGTTTGAGGTCTATCCTTTGTCGTGGTAACCCGCTCTTGTAAATTTCGTACGAGTGAACTGGAATGGTGGTGGGTACAACGTCGGTCGTCGTTGTCTGTTCACGTTCAGAGATGGTGCTGGGGGTGGGTACAACGTGGGTGGTCGTCGTCGTTGTCGGTTCACTGTGAGGGATGAAATCCGGTGGGTCTTGAGACGTAGTAGGTGTACTTGGTGTAAGTGTAGAGCTCGACGTGGCTTGCACGCGGGGTGTGGTGGTGGTGGTGGTGGTGGTGACTGGGCTCGATACGACTGGTGCTCTCTGTAGACCCGTTTCACTGATGGCTGGTGTTCTCAGTTGGTTAAGTAACGTACTGACATAGGCTACGTCGTAAAACACACCTCCGTACAACACACTCAGCAGGGTTAGCAATGGCACCCCAAAGACCACTTGCGCTTTGCGCGTTTTGCGAGACGCTGTCTTCGGAGGCAGCTGCTGTTGGTCCATATCACTGGGGTCGGACGTGGAATGAAGGAGGACGGCAGTGGTGTCTGGCTTTATAGTCGTTTCACCTGGTTGGCAGCGACCCAGGAATTGAAGGAACTGGGCCAGCCTTGCCATTTTACGAAATGAAACAGTTTGCCACGTCGACGTTCCGTTTTCCAAAATCTGCTCCACCGTGTAGTAGTCTTGCTGTGTTTTTACAACAGGCTGTAATTCCGTGTCGTAAAACGTCCCCAGCAACGTTTCCCCTTGGAGATCTTCCAGTTCATAGACTCGCCGCTGTCGGGGTAGGCGCCGTTTAATCAGGAAGTGCTCATCGCTCCAGTTGGGCAAGTAGCTTTTCTCGAACTTGCCCTTGACTTTACTGATCCGTACAGGGTCCCCGACCTTGTACACCGCCTTCGTCGTTCGCTGCGATGGCCTGGGGTACAAGACACGCCGGACTTGGGCTTCATTGCGTTGGGTCACGGTAATGGGGGCTCTCTCTATGCTTCGATGATAGGCTCGATTGTAACCCCTCACCAGTTTCGGGAGAACATCGATGTACCGCCTTGTATTCTTATAGATGAAATATTTATACATGCGGCCTTTGAATGTCCTGTTGAACCTCTCCACCACGGAAGCCTTGGTCTCGTTGTACGTATGGAAGAAAAACACCTTCTGTTTCTTGAGAAGGCTTGGAACGGTCTGTTGAGGAATTCCGTGCCTTCGTCGGTTTGCAAATACAAAGGTTTGCGCCCGGTCTTGAAGATGTCTTTGAACGCCGCTATGAGATTTGCCCCCGTTTTCGTCCGGAGGGGTACCACCCACGCATACTTGGATAGGATATCGATGCACGTCAAGATATACCGATTCTCATCGTTGTGTTTGGCAAAGGCGCTCATATCGACCAAATCCGCTTGCCACTGAGCATCTATTCCTCCCACGATGACCCGGTTCCGTAGAAAATGGCGACGGACAGATCGATGTAAGGTATAGGTGTCTTGTCTTCTTAACCAATCTCGAACTTGGGCACGTTGTACCCCCTGGGGTTTGGCCGCTCGAGAGAGAGCCGACAATGCACTATAGGCTGCCGGACTGTCGGGACTGTAGTATAAGTTATCCAACACCTTCTCCCGGCGCTTCATGGTGACAAAATGATGATGGACCCTGGCTCTATCGTTTATTTATAACGGGTATATCTTGGGCCGGAGTTTCTTTCTGATTTTCTTCGTGGACTTCCACAGTGGCCATGGTCAATGACCAGTCCAACTCGTCTGATGACCGCTTGATAAGCACTTCATCCACATCCACCACGGCATCTTCCAATGCAGACCATAGATCAGGGTGAAGAGTAAAATGCACTGTACCTCCATCTAGCCGAGCCAATTGAGCAAAGAAAGGGCCGCGTCGGATGTACACATCGTGACACAAGTGGATGAGGTCGCCGTCCAATTCACCAGACAACACCCGTTTGAATTTGGTCCAGCCCTCCCGGGACAGACGAATGTGAGCCGGGCACGGTTGTGTAGGGTCCGTGTCTCCCACCACCTCCCCCATGATATCGACCTTATCCGCATACACGTGCAGGAAAACCTCGGGGGTCAAGCTGAAATACGCCAGTACTATATGCTCCGTCATGGTCAGTACGTGAATGGTACCAGATTTCACTGTCTCTCGTATTTATAGGGAGAACCCCGTGAGATCAAAGGATCAGGTGGTCATGTCATTGGGCTGACTGAGTCTAGCGGGTAATCAATGGCATCGTCGTCGGGTTCATGTAGTTGTTCATGGGGTTCAGCCATTGGCCCCGCGGCTTCATCACGGATTTTTTCTTCTTCTTCATCGTTCTGGCCCGTCATGTGTGTGGGTGGCTTCATGAGGTGACACTGTCATTCCAGCCTCTGCGCATTCTATACATATAGTATTTTCTCCATCCGCTTTTTTTTCATTAGGTTCATCTAGTGCGTGTTCGATAGCATGAGCCCATGCCAATTGGTGGGGTGATCGATCGTCGGGTATAAATAACTGGTCCACCAGAGGGCCTATTTTCTCAAAGGCTGACCACAGAGAGGGAGTTAGGAGGAAACTTCGAGCCGGCTCTTGGTAGCGTCCCACCCGTGGGTAGAGCGCAGTATGGTATACGTAGTTGGCCTTGTCCAGGTGGATCAGGTGTCCGTCTAACTCTCCGCTCAACACTCGTTTAAACTTAGTCCAGCCATCACGCTCTAGTGTCACCCTATCCGATAGAGTCTCAGCGTGCTCAAAGCAAATATTTCCACAATCTTCGACCAGGGTCACTTTAGCATCATACACGTATAACTTCACATTGGGTGTAAGCGTCAGGATGGCTTGGAGTGATGACATGCTTCCTTTCAATGTCGAACGGAGAATGATACCCACTCTGTCTCTTCCCCTCGTATTTATAGGGCCTATTCTGTGAGAGGCGGGTCGTGTGCAGAGAATACTTTATCGACCACAGGAACTATTTGTTGCAAAGCCGTCTGTTAATCACTGTAGACGTCTCCTTTTTCCCCGACCGCCGCATCACGGACTTTCCCCTTCGTTCGCTCCCGTCACAAGTGTGTCGATCTCTTCCCGGGGTGACACTGACCCTCTAGCCGCTGTGCATTCTTTACATATAGGCCTTTTTTCCCGGCTGTAGTATCTGGTTTACAGAAACAAAATTCTGCCTTATGTAGTCTTTCATGCGGTTCAGCGAACGCGTCTTCTATAGCACGAACCCACGCTAATTGCTCAGGTGATCGATCGTCCGGTGACAATAACTGGTCTACAATAGGCATTGTTTTCTTCAAGGCTTCCCACACAGAAGGAGTTAGGCTGATACTGCGCGATGGCTCTTTGTACCGGCCTAGACGTATGCGAAGGGATGGTAGGGTATAGACGTACATGGCATTATCCAGGTGGATGAGCTCTCCGTCCAATTCTCCGCTCAACACGCGTTTAAATTTATTCCACCCATCACGCTCTAGTGTCACCGGATTCCATAGCATTTCAGCGGGTGTCCAGTAAATAGCTAGATCGTCTTTAGCCAGTTTGACTTTATCTGCATACACGTATAACCGCACACTAGGTGTAAGAGGCAAGATGGCTCGTAGTGGTAGCGACATGCTTGCTCTCAATGTCCAACGGTAAATGATACACACTCTGTCTCTTCCCCTCATATTTATAGTGTCAATACCACAGCGCCAGGGTGAATAGGGCACAGACTAGTATGAGGCCAACCAGCCGGCGCTGGTTCCGGCGTGAGCGCTCCTGGTCCATAGCGCGAGCATCAAGGATGGCTGTCATAGTCCAGTAGTGGTGAGTGATGGCACGCCTGTCCATCGAGTGCACTCTGTGGAGGACCGCTTCTGTGAACTCGCTCAGGATCTGGCGTCGTGCCTCGTTGTCGTCGCCATCTGCAAACATGGACCGGACCACTGCTCGGTAACCCGTGAATGAATTCACCACGGTGGCATACTGTAAAATGCGAGTCGCATGGGGCTGGATCTCCGCCATGGCTCTGTAGAAATGAAGGTGTGGGATACAGAGGGACATGTTTTATAGACCAGATGTAGCTCTACGGGTGTAGTCCGTGATACGTACTATTCTGATGGGTTAGTCCAAAAAAAGGGAGCAACAACAGCAACACAGATTACAGATCAATCCTTTTATTATGCGTGAACAACATAGAAATGCATGTACTGACCTGTCTGTGGGAGGTTTCCCACAATGGCGTTCACCTTCGCGTCTTTTCGTGTACGTCCGTGTCTTTTCGTTAAAGTCCGTGTATAGGCATTGGGCAAGGAAGCTTTTTCCCGAGACCGAATCGCCGCCAGACATGACTGCATCACCGCGGATGAATACATTCTTGCACTCACTCACACCACAGGTCGAGTGAGGTATCAAAGTGAAGCTTAGGTGAAGGAGCATCCAATGGACTGGGTGTGGGGTTGACATATCGATAAAAAATGGATATGACCTTGAACTGATCACGTGACCTCCCCGTGATGACAAATACCCAGAACCAAGTCAGTACATGCATTCCATACAGGCAGAATGCAGGCAGGCAAGCAAGGCAGGGATGCAGGCAGGCAGGCAGGGAGACAGGTCAGGTCAGGTAAGTCAGATTGAATACACCCCTTTCCCTAAAAATGGACTCCTTTTATACCCAATTGATACAGGCCGCCATTTTGAAAATATGCAAATGAGGGCTGGGGTGAGGCCAGTGCAATTGTCCACCATTTTGAAACCGACCACCCCTAACATACAAAAACAAGCCGCCATTTTGAAAATTAAGCTACCCTTGGGGAAAAACCCAAAGACCTCATTTGCATATTTTCAGGGACAACAGGCCGCCATTTTGAAACCGACCACCCCCACCATACAAAAACAAGCCGCCATCTTGAAAATATGCAAATGAGGGGTCAAACAAGTGCAATTGGCCACCATTTTGAAACCGACCACCCCTCACCTACAAAAACAAGCCGCCATCTTGAAAATATGCAAATGAGGGGTCAAACAAGTGCAATTGTCCACCATTTTGAAACCGACCACCCCCACCATACAAAAACAAGCCGCCATCTTGAAAATATGCAAATGAGGGGTCAAACAAGTGCAATTGGCCACCATTTTGAAACCGACCACCCCCACCATACAAAAACAAGCCGCCATCTTGAAAATATGCAAATGAGGGCTGGGGTGAAACAAGTGCAAGTGTACTCACGCATGCGCACACACACCATTCCAAGCCAAAAATAAATCCTGCGCATGCGCAGTGACGCGCTAAATACTCCAAAGACTCGCTGTATACTACTAGCGAGTTAAATGACACACTGTTTTCGTATGTTAAAATATTAGTCCTGTTGTACGCAGACGATACTATTATTATTGCCAACAACGAGAAAGATCTCCAAAATAGCCTAAATATTTTCAAAGTATATTGTGATAAGTGGAAGTTGCGTATTAACACCGCTAAAACCAAAATAGTGATATTTGGAGCCAGACTGACTGGAAAATTCAGATTTTCCATTGGAAATGATAATATAGAAATAGTTGACCAATGAAAATACCTTGGATTTGTATTTTCTCAAAGCAGAAGTATTATGTACTCCATGAAATCTGTTATTGACAGTGCTGGTAGAGCTATGTTTTTATTCTACAGCAAAATAAGAAAATATAACATACCTATAGACCTTCAGCTTCTTTTATTCGATAAAATGATTGTTCCAATCTTGTTGTATGGATGCGACGTTTGGGGAGTAGCAAACACGAATTTAGTAGAGAAATTTCATCTGAAATTTTTACGAAAAATATTGTGTGTCAAAAGTAGTACTCCACTATACATGGTTTATGGTGAACTTGGGCGATACCCTATGAATATTTTAATCAAGAAAAGAATGACTAGTTTTTGGGGTAGAATTGTTCTCGGCGCCGAAAGACCAAAGTTGTCATATATTCTGTATAGACTTATGTTGTCAGATGTTGATCATAATGTATACCAACATAAGTGGATTATTTCTATTAGAAGTATATTTGAGGAAACGGGTATGAATGATATCTGGTTAAATCAGAACACACATAGTCTGAAACTCACCAAAACTAAAATAGAGCAAACATTACAGGATCAGTATTATCAGCTTTGGCTTGCCAGCTCTTCAAATTCATCAAAAGTTTCGTTATATTCAAAATTTAAAGAAAGTATTTACTTAGAGAATTATCTTTTACTTTTGGACGAAAAGCTAAGAATAGCCTTTACTAAATTCAGAACCACCAATCATAGATTTCCCATTGAGACTGGACGTTGGAGTAATATACCGAAGGGAGAGAGACTATGTGAACTCTGTAACCATAATGCGATTGGTGACGAGTACCATTATTTACTTGTTTGTCCTTTTCTTGAAGACAGTAGAAAAAAATACATTAATGAGTATTATACTAGGTACCCTAATCCACAAAAACTAAGTGACCTTTGTAAAACCACATATGTACCTAAATTAGTCAAAGTTGTAAAGTTCATATGGCACATTATCAGGGTATTTAATGAGAGATCACCTTAATCATTATTGTTGGTATTATAACCATAGATTAAGTTACAGTTACTCAATGCTCATTGATATTCACTTTTGATGATGATTATACATTCCTTCAGGCTGTTCTTCTCGTATTCATCACATTTTCCTTATATTGACCAAGGGGGAGTAATCAATCCACAGTTGTCACCCATTGTCCATATTGAATAGAAATAGCCATAGACATTCGAAATTAATATTATTACTATTAGTAGATGTATGTAACTACTTTTTAACCTGGAATATCTATCTAATTGTTAGAATGGGTGCAAATACTATTATAAAATAAGTTACTTAATGAATTACTATAGTTCTACTCTGTAAACGAATTAGAGGCCATCATTCCCAAATACAAAGTTTCCGCTGTGTCTATTATAAACTTTTCATACCAGTGCCTAAGAAAAGTAGATATACTATTATCTTCGTACTGTATTGATGTAATGGACTCTCCTATGCTAACTGTAAAGATATGCTGCAAAATACATGTATATTTGTGACTGTTTTTGGCAAGCTGCGTCTGCCAAATATTCATATTGTTTTCCCCATATACCACAGAATGTGGTCTGGGTGTAAATAAATGAATTGAATTGAATTGAGTGCCATGAACTTGCGTCAGTTTGCTCTCGACCTATTAAGGATTGTGTATTCGAATTAGCTATTTGCCAATTAACCTCCCTTTGTGTTGATCACCATCAGACCCAGTGTCAAGTCGTAGAACTGCATGTACTTCGTGTAAAAGAGTTTTGAAGTCTTGAAAAAACTTGGACCACTTGAATTACTTATTAACTTTTACAGATTGAGACGTTGCATGAGTAGAAAAAAATCCAGATTTTGTACACGTTCACGTACCCAGTCAATAATTTATCCAAGAAATGCTTGTCCGTAATAATGCCTTTTATTTGATGAATGATTTTCAGCTTCTCAGAGTAAAATTACTCATGCAATTAGAAGGAGTTCAGAGAAGCGCCACCAAATACATATTGGGTTATAAAAAGATTCGTGATATATCCTTCAAAGAACGCTTGGAGAGCCTACATCTGCTCCCCTTATCATATAGAAGGGAAATAAATGATATTGTATTCTTGGCAAAATGTATTACGGGCGCAGTCGAAGTCGATTTTAACAAGTACATTCCCTCTAATCCTCAATACAATCTTAAGATTAGAATGGCACGTTTTAAAACTGAACATTTTAGACATTCTTTTTTTTACTAGGATTTACTACACATGGAATTGTATTCCCAAGGTAATTTTATCTCGATTCGCAAACAAAAATTTAAAACTGTTATTACTCAATATTATTTTCGTATTTTAGACTCCAAATTTATCGCAGACAACTCGTGCTCATGGGTATCACACTGTCATTGTGCAAGATGCCGTTTAATCGGATTAATGCAGATTTACTACACATGAAATTGTATTGCCACGGTAATTTTATCTTGATTCGCAAACAAAAAATTTAAAACTGTGATTACTCAATATTTTTTTATACTGGCGTTTGGCGTATCATGTATATATTGTTATCGGGGCCGCAATTATAGGTGCTTGTCACCTGGGTGGCCTTCCTGACGAATTTCAAAGACGAATAAATTTAAAAAAAAATGCAGATGAAGTTATATAGCATGAGATATACCGCAATATAAAAACAAAACCTTATGATAATCTTTTTGTGAAGTATACCGTGAAGACTATGTGCAATAATCATGATAATTGAAACAAAATGTATCCTAAAAGCCTACCGATATCAAATAAGTAATTCATATTTCAAGATTTATATATCTGTAAGATGGATTGAATGTTGATTAATATTGTAGTTTGAGGGCCGCTTCTCATACGGATTTCGCGGCCCATAACTCAATGTGTTATGTTAATTTCACGGTACATTTTTTAGTTCAGTTTTAAAATAAATAAATAAATAAGTAAATAAATAAATAAATAAATAACAATGAGAGAGCAGAGGGAGATATAAATAGAAGAGAAAAAGAATCGATCGATTAAGCTGGTAAATATGTATTCATTATACATTGCAATCGCGTGGATGATTTCTTTGTCTTCGTATCCCTTCGTACGTACAGGATTGAATTTAAATGAAATTAGCATTATATAGCATGGGGTATACCGCAATATGAAAACAAAACCATATAATAATCTCTTTGTGAAGTATACCGGGAAGATTATGTGCAATAATCATGATAAATTCAAATTGATACAAGATTGGGGAAGCAACTTATGAAATAACGTCATGGGGTTTTAACCTCCATGCCGATTATGTTCAAGTTGATCTTTAGAGACCAAAGAATCATCAAAGGGCGCGGATTCCATGGCACAAGCCAGACACGTCACTCGTACCCTTGACATCTCTCACTCAATCGTTCCTTACAATATTCATTTCATTATTTTTAGCCGCGAATTGAGAATCGGCTATAAATACGTTAACCGTTTCAACTATCACTATCACTCGATAAAACGATTATTCCAAGAAAACGACATTTCTACCTCCCATATCTCTGACACTGACAAGTTCAATAGACCACCATGGCAACTATTCACACCTCACGTGGACACGAATATACATTGATACATTACCTAACAGGACAACACAGAGGATATAAGAGTCACTGGCCTCGAATATATCGGAAATATATACAGACGGCTCCAAACACACAAGTCACAATACAGGTTCTGCATTCCTTCTCCCAGAGTTCGGCATTCACGAAGGCTTCAAACTACCAGACAATATGTCTGTACACACCAGTGAATTAGTCGCTATAATCAAGGCCCTCGAATGGGTACTTCAAAACCGACCCGTTTCTACCGTTATTCTTAGCGATTACTTGAGCGGACTGATATCAATAGAGAACTCCAAATCCGACAGCAGACCTGACCTCATACACAAAATAGAAAGTTTATGTACACAAATACGAGACAATAACATTAACGCCATTTTAGCTTGGATTCCCGCGCACGTGAAGGTTAGGAGAAATGAATCTGCCGATAGGACAGCCAAGGACAGCTTGACCAAAACTGCACCTGACGTGCATATAGGACTAGGAAGTAAAGAACTGAATTCTATCATTAAAAGCAGAATAGATAGTAAATGGTAAAAGGAATGGAACGAAGAAAACCGAGACCGATGGTTGCATAGTAGATCTGGATAAGAGGAAAAGACGGAGTTGTGGATTCCAGCTAGACAGCAAACGTGACGACCGCATCATCACAAGATTAAGACTAGGCAAAACAGGACTAAAATCACACCTCTCTGTGCTAATCAGGAACACCACCACTATGTAACTCATGCAACAACGATAAGAAACGATAGAACGTTTTCTACTCCAATGCACAAAACACGGTCCCCATCGACACACACTAGAAAACGAGCTCAAAAACTTAAATGTCCCCCTGTCGTTGGCTTCCATATTAAATCCCAAACCATCTCTTAGAGTCAGGTGGCTTAGCGAAATTACTGTTACAGAGCGGATAAAAGCACCAAATTTGGCAAGCAGCTTCCTTCATGCTTATTATTCAATTTTAGCCTAGGAGCCCTCCTGAATTTTTCGGGATTTCCAAAATTCAAGATGGCCGACATATATGATAAAATCTTGGATTATAGGAGACACGACAAAGCCCCATAGTTCCAAAGCAAAGGTTCTGGGGCCATTTAATCTGGTTTTGGGCATGCATAGCAATGCTTCCAATACACTACCATAACTGCATTTACTTTTTACCGCTGGAGGGCGATTCCGAGATATTGGAGGTGAAATTTGGAGGTGAAATTCCCGCGCACTGAGGCTGAGGCTGATGACGTCATGTGACCGGAGCTGATGTCATTTGCGGATCAAAGGTCATTTCCAGGTCAAAGGTCACTTCCGTTCCGAGGTCACGTCTGGATCAAAGATCACTTCCGGCGGTGATGCAGTCACTTCCGACACCGGTTGATAAGTCCCCAGTCAATGTTAATGGAGCAGTCGCCTCTTTGAATTACTGAGAATCTTTGGGAATGTTCGGTTATCTCCGAGAATGTCCGGAGGGTAATAGCCTCTCTAGCCAGCGAGAGAAGGAAAATCCCCATACATAGCAATAGACTTCGAGACTGCTGATAGTCCACCGACTGATACCGAAACTGAGGCGAGATAAAAAAGCTATTCAAAATATGGGGTTGACCAGGCCGTTTTTTGTCACATATTCCATATGTAACATAACCCTATTTTTAAACACCTGAAAAACGTACGAAACTGAGGCTGACGAAGGTTGACTTTGCGGCCCGACTCGCCATTTTGCTCAGCCGTGCCACCCATCCGCATATGTCATTTTGAAGGAATGGTAGTACCCAGAAGCTTGGTACTGTAAATACTGGTTATCAAAAAGGGAAGGATAATTATCATGTGTCAGACCCGGGCACTCTGCTGTATTAAAATTTTTGAGGGGGGGGCCAATAATCCGAAACTATGGACTACCTCCTAGAGGGCGGGTCCCCGACATGTCTATGTCCAGCCCAATAGGCCCATTGGGAACCCACCCACGGACATTTGTTTTTCTGTCTCATTCTGTGGAGTACGATGGAGGTGTCTCGAGGTTATGGGTTAAATTTCGTTGAAAAATTCTGACTGCGCAAGTGTGGTGCATAGGCAGATGTGGGATGTACCATTTGGGGTCTAGATGGACCATCCGTGGTCCCAATGGGTTGTGTGAGGTGATGTTTCATAAAGTCCGACTGGTATGTAGGGGAAATGCCGTCCATCTGCGCATGCGCATACAGAGAATAGTACAAAAGGGGCATTTGATTGGACGTTTTAACCGTAAAATGTAAAATGACCAACTATAGTGTGAAACAGCTCAGTTGTAGCAATATCTGCTCGAGCTAAAAATAATCGCTTTGAATTTGACGAGTAACATTGACAAAATTGAGCAAGAGTTTCGGATGACCCTATCTCTGCAATCTTGAATTCCTGAATTACTTTTCTAGCTGATGATTATAGGAATAGAGCCAAACTAGGCCCATAAATAGACAGATCGATCTGTTTTGTGGATTGACTTGGCTTTGAGAAATTGTTACTTTCAACCCCATGTAAATACAATACCTTGAATTATACAAGCAAAATGAAAATATGAGTCTCAGATGAACCCACGCGGTCATCATTTTGAAGTTAACAATTGTATCCTCAGCTGAAGATTATGCCATCAGAATAAAATGTGATAAGTTATGGTATTATTCTGCTCGATTTAAACAAGTTTGTACCTTGTCTGAAAATAATACCTTGCATTATATGAGTAATATGAAAAAAATCACGCATTTCCGGATGGCTCCTTGTAGTCGCCATTTTGAATTTAACCATCATTTTTAATCTGAAGACAAGCAACATGAAAAAGTATGATTTCAAATGACCCCATATGGCCGCCATTTTGAATTTCACCATAAAATCTTGATCTCAGGCATATGTAAATAGATTTAATATGGGCGTAAGATGTCAGGCCATGTTCAGAGATCTCTCGGTGCTGATACATTTGAAAAATGAGCTAAGAATATTGCAATGAACTATAGGCGCAACATGAAAACGAGTGATTTCAGATGACCCTATATGGCCACCATTTTGAATTTGACCATCTATTCTTAATCTTACATATATGTAAATAGATTCGAAATGGATGCAAGATATTTCACTATGGTCAGAGATCTCTCGGTTTCGATAATTTGGACAATGAGCTAAGAATAATGGCTTGAACTATACGAGCAACATGAAACGTTTGATTTTCAGATGATCACATATGACCGCCATTCCGAATTTCACCATCAAATATCGATCAAAGGGATATGTGAATAGATTCAAAACGGACAGAAGATTTCAGGCTATGCATAGAGAACCCTCGGTTTTGACAAATTTGCCCAGTGAGCTCAGAATAATGCTTTGAACTACTCGAGCAACATGAAAAGTGTGATTTTCAGAATACCCCAGGTTTGCTATTTTGAATTAAACCATCATATTTTGAGCGGAAAATTATGCAAACAGATTCTAAATAGGTGTAAGGAGTTAGACTTTGATGCAAGATCCACTGATGTTAACGAATTTTCACAATGATCTGAGAATAATGCATATTATATGAACAAACTGTAGAGGCGTGACTGATGGGTAACCCCACATGATCGCCATTTTGAATTAACGCATGATGGTTAATCATTAGAATTATGGAAATGGGCTAAAACTCAGCTCAATATGACATTCCATAGTATATTATTCCCTTCCACCTTGAACCCTACCGCACAAAGAGCTAGTTTAGCATGGATACCCATTTAACAAATAATGCCATCAAAAGTTACATTTGGCGTCCTTGATCGGTCGTCTACGTCTGAGTGTAAAGATCATGGCTAAATTCAAAATGGTTGCAATGAGGTGCCCTCAGAAAGTAGCATTTGGCATTGTTTTTCGCCCATTATTTATTACATTTCTTGCCCACAAATGTATAAAACTAATTTATTTAGCCTAAATAATCATACTCCATCGCACTGGTATTTTAAGAGAAAAATCGTTGAAAAAAACATCGGCGGAAAAATGTCTTCCGACCAGATGATGTCATCATGATGGTCATCTTGATTTTTGGAAAGCATTTTATGGTAGACGTTGGCCAAGGTATATTGTATAGAAAGTTTCAGTCCTTTAGCCCGGGAAGTAACGAAAATAGATAGGTAGCGAACACCCCTCCTCCCATCTTCCCAAGAATGCAATTGATAGACTCAAAATACCCTAATTCTGAGTTGCTGGTAATATTAGTTATATGGTAATGTGTGTATTTGTAACAAATGGGATTCAAAAACCTCAGTAAGCCATAATTGGATAGCAATTTGGCCTTCCTAAGACACAGAGAGCAAGAAAATCGATATTTTGTCATCTGTGGCGGCCATCTTGGATTTTTGTGTTTCACGTGAATTCTATAGGAAAGTCAAGAGGACTCCTAGGCTGAAACTTGTCAGTAGCCCTTAAGGGAGCATCATGCAAAATATGGCACTTTTATCCGGCCTGAAACGGTAATGTTGAAAAATGACCCTAAGCCACCTGACTAACAAGGTATACTCCACCTTAATAGCTTACATCAAATCGACTGGCTAATACTCCACTATTTAATACAAAATAAAGACATTTCATAATCCACACACTTTACTAAGTTTCAGAATAAACTACAACTAAAAATCGTTTTATTTAATATGCGATATGCAACAGCAGTACGCTCAAAGTAGAAGCCAAATCAATATTTTATAGGAAAGGAAATAAGGATCAGTGATCAGAATAACTGATCAACTTTGGACACTAGCCAATCAAAAGGCCATAGCGACAACTTCATTGATCAAAATAAAAGCTTCTAATATTGATCACCGATCAAATTGTGTTCCCTTATTTCCAGCCCTTATTAACGAATGTTAACCGTCCGGTTTTCTAGCAGGGGCAGAAGACTGGAGGTTATACCAAACGTTCACAATCGGTTTTAATTTAATAATATTTTTATTTACAATATTTAGCTACTTATTAATTAATTTATTTAATTATTCATGTACTCAATTAATTATTGCTATTGATCATGTGTGACTTAGATCACGATAGTGCCTGTCTGTGGGATAATGATATCCCAAAGTATAACACCAGAAAACACGAAACTACAAACTCTTCTATTCTTTGTAATACAAGCATAGCACACACTATTCTTGACCACAGACGGGCGAGACAAGGCCTGAAACAGAATACGGATGACGACAGCAAT
>JAVTVY010052389.1:0-25603 GCA_036873755.1 Hanleya hanleyi
GTGGTGGTGTCTGTACATATAAGAATGAACATGTGTCCCTCATCAGTCCTTATGTATTGGCCGAATTGGCACCCAGACTACGACGGGCATAAAATGCGAAATAAAAGAAATATTGAATATTTTGTCGCTCGCCACGGCAACACTGCGTGATGTTTTTAGATGAGCGGAAGTGAGTGTATACTCATCTAAAAACGTCACAACGTCATGGAGATTTAAGGTTGATCGTGTTGATCATGCCGATAATTCGCACGAGAAGGAACCCAATAAATTGACTGACGTCCCAGTTGATTTCAGTAGTTCAAGTGTAACCATGAAAATGTTTACGAACTCAGGGGGGTTATTTTGGGTTCGGGAAAACCCCCCTTTCGGAAATATTATATATTTTTCTCATATAAATGCCCTTTTCAAACTGAAGCGAATCCCCTATTTGCCCTTTTTCCAATACAGCGAACCCCCTGATGTGCCCTTTTGGAGTGAAGGTGAGCCACCCCTCAGTAAATCCTGGCTACGGCCCTGCGAACTTAGAAGCATCGTCGTTCAACTCAAATCAGTGGACAATTGCAGAGGACGCTCTTTTAGTTACCGTTCAGCTTCAAATTTTGTCCAGATTGAATCGGGCATGTCTCAGTTGAAAAACTTGGGGAAGAAATTCTTCAGTGGGCGGAGATAACCTAAACAATTTGCTTTTAGGAATTACCCCCGTGGGATTGGCAGCGCCAGTTTTGCCCTTGAATTAAAACTCGGACCCAGAGTAATTCAAATGTCCGTAGTTGGAACGGCCCTGGATAAAGCGTTAGCCGTGACGTTGTCCTGAATTCTGACGTCATCAGTCACGTCATCCACAGGCAACATGGCGGCGCCCACGTCGACCTCAAAGCGGAAACATGGCTCCACAAATTGTAATAAAAATAATAGGTTATCGCCCTCAACGACAGTAAAATAGTTGGTTATATTTCTGTTAGAGTCTAACCTTTGTAATGGGAACCTATATAAAATAAGGTAAGTACTCCTTTAAGGCGTAACGACGGGCGTTGACGGGCGTCACTGCATTTCGATGAATTGGTGTCAATTCCATGAAAATCAGAGCTTCTGAGCTAATTCACCAGGGCGTTGAAGCATTAAGCTAAGCGTTACTGTCTATAAAAGCAAGCGTATTTCCAAAAACACGCACAGTCGACGTTCAACCGTCAACATGGCTTATATTTGCTCTGAGTGCGAACGCACGTTCACCGGACATTACGATATGATGCGACACCAAAAAAATATACATGGGATTGAAGACTCAGAGGAGTCCGTTGAGGCGGATGCTGATACAGAGACTGCTGGGAGTGTATCGACTGATACCGAAACAGAGATTGCTGAGAGTCTATCTAGTGATACGGAGAGCTTGACCTCAAATAGTCAGCCTACGTCCGTGGAAAGCGATGCCGGGAAAAGTGATGCAGAACCTACCTTCTGGGATCGTATTGTGACAGCAGCTATCAATACTTACGCTGCAGCGATCGAGGACGCCGGAGAGGATAATTTACAACATGCATACACCCAAATGCGCCCCCGCATCAGGAAAACAGCCATGACGATCAATGAACAGTATACCTTACTACCGCTTGAAATGAAAGGCGACCGCACGCACAGGTCCATCATGAAGACCAAGCGTCACTTGGAAGAGGCTATGGGACTACCACCCACCGAGGCCCTGGAAAATGCGATCAGAACGCGCAAACAACTGTTTCAGGACATGCTACCTGAAGAATATCCAGGCCTGCCCGACGACGCTTAGGTCACACCGAGCAAAGATGGAACTTTCTGAAATGGCGACAGACAAGAGCAACCGAAAATACATCTAACGGACAAGAAGCAGAGCCAAATGGCGGCCTCTGATTGGACAAGAGTTTTCTTGAGTTGTAAACATACCCAACGCGGCTCCCCCAGCGTGGGTATGATGTAACAATGGGGAAAATAAACTATATGAAAAAAACCTTCTTGTTGTTGTTGTTCTCTCTGTGTCATCCTTGTTGTTGTTGTTCTCTCTCCGGTCTATATCATGGCGTGAAGGCGCTATGTTAGCGCGTTATGGCGTAACTACGAGCGTTGACGGGCGTCACTGCATTTCGAAGAATTAGTGACAATTCCATGGAATATCTAGAAAATCAGAACTTCTGAGCTATTTCACCAGGGCGTTGAAGCGTTAAGCTTGGCGTTGGCGGGCATTGCTACAAGATGACACCTCACACGACGCATTCGGACCAAGGATGGTCCATCTCTACACCAAATACCTTCCTTCACTGCCCCAAAATGTCCACTTTCGCTACTACTCGTACTGATGACGTCACCTGTCAAAGGTCAATGGTAGTGAATATACGCACTCTATACTGGAGGTCAAAGGTCAATTGGAGTCAATATACGCCCTTGATAGGGGTTTTCCCCTAGTTTAGGGGTAAAGTCCGTGTTCCGTTTTTATATTTTCGGGGAAAATCCTAATTTTACATACACCTACTCCCCCACTCTCTCAGCAGGCCCCGATAAGCCAGGGGCCGATATTAGCCCTTTGGGATAGGGTTGATAGGAGTTTTTCCCTATTTTAGCGGTAAAGTCCGTGTTTCGCTTTTTATATTTTCGGGACAAATCCTAATTTTACATACACCCACTCCAGGCAGAACCCGATAAGTCAGGGACCGATATTAGCCCTTTGGGATAGAGTTGATAGCAACCTCGCCACCAGGGTTCGCTATCCGCTGGAAAATTGGCCGCTCCGACAGGGAGGACAGGACCGGATAGCTCTGGTTTCGAGATTGAGTTGATAGGGGTTTTCCCCTATTTTAGAGGTAAAGTCCGTGTTCCGCTTTTTATATTTTCGAGACAAATCCTCATTTTACATACACCCACCCATGACTTTCAAAATCCTTCCGTAGGGACCCCAAGTCTCCGACTGAAATGAATGGACGGCATACAAGTCCGTACATGCACTCCTAATCACGTGACCGCCGCATGATGGAAAAAAACCAGAACCAAGTCAGTACATCGCGGTAGGTACACGCATGCTTATTTTTTTCTGACGTTACCATGGCTACTGGTATATGTTATCGAAGAGCTGGTGCATGGGGGTAGTTCATGTAACGCAACGGGAATCGCAGACACTAGAGCGTGCAATAGACAAGACCCTTTTCAATTCTGGTATGAACGATCTAACAAAGAATTGGCTTACAGGAACTATATGCCTGGCTCATAATTCATTCATGGCTACTTGCAACAGATATGTTGTAATTACACGACGTATTTTCTTTTAATGAAATCCCCGTAGACCTTGTCATATACTGACGTTATAATTTAATAACAATCAATGTCATCATGGGGTTAAATCCCTAATGGGTTATTATCGTTTGTACATAAATCACACGAGTATCATATAACTGCCCAGCAAAGATATACCATGCAGGAAAAGCCGCTAAGAGATTTTAACGTTGTGTTTATGTACTGGTTTATTTATTTATTGCTCTTTATTGTATATTGTAACTTGTTCTGTTACTTATGTTACAAATATGATAAAATTAGTTATTAGGTTCAAAATTATGATAAAATACTCACCTCTTATTCTCACTTGTGTCGTTGAAAGAGATCAGTCTGCTTATGCTCAAAATATACTGGATAATGTCGATAATGGATAACGATTTCATACCACCTGAGGATATTCCACCCGCGGACCATTTCTCATTTCTCCCATTTTTTCACGATACAATTCCCCAAAATTCTGAAATTCAAAACAATTTGTCTAACAATCGAATGAATATGGATATTAACCTCGATTATCTCGACAGTCTGGGTTTTAATCCAGTTGAATTAAACGACCCAGAATTCTGTAAATCTATTACAGACGACAATCAATATGAAAGTATACATTGGCGTAATATCGACAGTCATCAATCAAATTATTTTAACGAATCTTCATTTGCAACAGAATATAACTCACGTACAATGTGTAACAAAAACTTACATTTTTCATTTTTACATTTAAATGCTAGAAGCCTTAACAAACATTTTAATGAAATTACCGGTTTTATTTATAATTTACAACATACCTTTTCTGTTCTTGGGTTTTCTGAAAGCTGGCTCGACTCGGCAACTGAAACTCTACTTGACATACCGGGATACAAACCATTCCCATCCTCACGAAGCAAAAAGAAGGGAGGTGGTGTTATTTTATATGTGAATGAAAATATTACAAAATGTAAAATTCACGACGATCTTTCCTATCGAGATAAAGATGGGGAGTTTGAATCCTTATTCGTTGAACTGGAATTTAACAAGACTAAGTATCTCGTGGGTATATTCTACCGACCTCCTGGTAAGGACCTTGGCTCTTTGAATCGTCATCTCGAGCAAATTCTACAACATAATGATATAGTAAACAGCAAATGTGTTATTATGGGGGATTTTAATGTGGACCTTTTTAAAACTGAAAAACATGGACCTTCAAAGGAATTTCTGCATATCCTAAAATCATATTATTTCTTCCCACAGATCACGAAACCAACTCGAGTCACCCCACATTCTGCAACATTAATTGATAACTTTTTTTTTCATTTTCATGAACACAATCTTGTTTCTGGTATATTTCTGACCGATATCTCAGATCATTTTCCGATTTTCCATATACTCAATACACAGATCGATAATTTGTCGGATAATGAAGAAATTACCTACCGTATATATAACCAACAACAAGAAGATTTATTTATACAAAAAATTAAAGATATTACTTGGGAAGATGTTACAAATACCAATAACGATACAAACATGGCACTTTCTTATTTTTCCTCTAAATTTTCCGCAATTTATAATGAATGTTTCCCCATAATAACACATAAATTGTCCAAGCACAAAATTATTAAACCATGGATTACCCACGGGATACTTCAGGCACGGCGGAAGCAATTCATGATTGGGGGGGGGGGGGGGCTACCATCACAGCACAATTAGGCGAGGGTCCAGGGGCCGCCTAGGCCCCGGAAGCTCCAGGGGTCTTAGATGACCGGAGAGGCGTTCTAGCGTATTTCCCAGCAATAAAACAAGAAATCCTCACCGGTGTAAACTCTCTTTGTGTTGCCTGTTTTCCCAACATTTTTTAAATATTCATCGTCAAGAATCTCACAGACTCCATCAACCTGATCGAAATTGCCAATGAGTTTGTGAACAATGAAAACCGACAGCGTGTATTTGGGGCCAAGGCGTTTCGGTAACTTTTGACTGGGCGAGAATTTGGACATTCCCATGGCATGGACACGCAGGGTGTTTTCTACTCTAGTTCATTTTCTTTCTAATTTTGAGGAATGCAAGTCTGAACAATCAAATAACAGTATTTAATATTTGCTGATATCACGAAACGTCCAGGACGTAGGAGTCATATGTTTTTAGCGGCATTTCGTCTTAGAAATTAGTGGCACACGTCACATGGTGTGAGGATTTAATCATTTATCTCTACCATCTTTTATATGGTATAACACTATTAACCTTTTGTGAACCTAACAATTACTAAACAATGCCGGTAAAAAAAAAATCTAGAGCTTTGGCTGGCCCACTAATGCTGGACAGTTGTACATTCACGTGCCATAATAAAGTTCACAAACTGGCTGACGTTGACAGCAGCATATTATTGTCACGCTGAGTTGCAAGCTATGTTAGGTTGAATCACTGAAACTTATAGTCCTCCAAAACCATGGGATGTGAATATATGCCATATTGACTCTCAATTAATTTATACATTGTGAATAAAAATTATAATTGAAAATTTTTAGTTGCTTCTGAATGGTAGGGGGTCTATATTTCAACGCAATTTTAATATTTTGGTACGAAATGTCTGACAAAATCATACAAATTTAAATTTCTTGAACTTCGTACATACATTCTATTATGTGGATGTCTTGGGACTGACCTGATCAAATTATGAAGATCAATCATTAAATAGCCCATAGTACTGAGAACCGTTCATATTCTTGGACCCTGTCAATCATGAAAAAGATCCACGAAATTACCATAATGGATTTGCCTCCGAGAGGTTTATAAAGCACAATTGGTTTCCGAGGGTCTGCATCTTCATATCAGTTTGAAGACAATTCTTTCAGCTTTCCAATACTATAAATTTTGTGTGGATCGGTTCACTAGAAGTCGTTATTTTGATAATAACTCGACCCGGATATTTTTTCCTCTGTCTCTTTCTCCGCATTTTTGACTGTCAAATTTGAGCCGTAAAACTCATACTTCTGTTTCGATGGAGATTTCTCTATTATCCGGTTCACCGAACAATTCAAAATTTGACAGCAGTAATCCCTGATCTCTCTAGTTAACTTTCCCCTTTTTTATTCACCTATAATATTTTTAAAACATTTGTAATCCTGCACTGCTTGTACCCACTGAGAAATCCTTGCCAAGATGACAACTGCTCGAAAGCAGACGACACATCGATGTTTACATTAAACAGTGCTTTCAAAATTACCCACACAGACCCCATACCTCACGTTCCAGTACTTTTTCTTCTATGAAATTGGTCGTGAGTTAAGTTTTTGAGCCCCTAAAGATATGTGATATCTTTCTGGCACTGGCCGTCGGCCATTTTGTGAACTTTATTATGGCACGGGAGTGCAAATAGTTTTAGCTATGCGATAGATATGCGACGCAGACAATTCATTTTACTATTCATTTCGAAAATACGTATTCATTGAAGTATTTTTGCGTTGACATCACATGAATTTTAGAAAAGTTGGTCAAATTATTGGGGGGGCTTCAGCCCCCGTAGCCCCCCCGGCTCCGCCGTGCCTGTACTTACATCTATACACCATAATAACAATCTTTATCGTAGCTATTTAATCAGTCCCAATAATGATACGCGCACGCAATACAGACAATATAGAAATAAACTAAATCATACAATTCGACTAGCAAAGAAGAATTACTTTGAAGAGAAGTTTAATTTGGTTAATCAAAATATTAAAGGAACCGGGCAAGTTATCAATCAGCTAATGAACAGAAAGAGCCATTCTAAATTACCGTCTAGTTTCAATATCAATGGACAGAACATTACAGACAAGGAATCCATTGCTAACAAATTCAACCAATATTTTATCTCACTGCCATCTAATTTGGATGCACGAATCCCAAATAAATCAGATTTTAGGGAATATTTGAAAAACAGCACTCCCCAAAACTTTCAATTCCCTATTACAGCTCCATTCGAAGTTAAACAAACAATATTACAACTTAGGTCGGCTGCTCCAGGTATTGACGACATTAAAGCCTCTGTCGTTAAGAAAGTATCTGACTTTATATCTGGTCCACTGTCCTTTATCATAAACTTATCGTTTGCAACTGGAGTAGTACCAGACTCTCTAAAAGCCGATTTTCAAGTCTGGTGACCCCTGTTGCTTTTCCAATTATAGACCGATATCTGTGTTACCCTTTTTCGGCAAGATCTTAGAAAAGGCTGCTGCTAATGCCATCACAGAATTTCTGGACTCAAACGACATAATTTCAGAGGCGCAATATGGATTCAGGGCAAATCATTCCACGGCACTCGCAGCATGTAAATTGCACGACTTTCTCGTCACTGCAAAGGAATCTAAGCTGTTCACTGTAGCTACTTTTTTAGATTTGTCAAAAGCCTTTGACACTGTCAAACATGATATTTTACTTGCCAAATTAGAACATTACGGATTCCGCGACATATCGAATGTCTGGTTTAAAAATTATTTGACAAACAGAACACAAAGGTTAAATTATGATGGTTTTTTATCTGAATCTGCCTTCGTTCATTTTGGTGTTCTACAGGGTTCCATACTTGGTCCCATCTTATTTTTACCTCCGTCGATCAGACGGAGGTCTAGGAACGCAACGTGAAATCTCCCGCCAAATAATTGTCATATGGGGAACCCACGACTCATAGTATTTCCAATTGGGATCGTCATGGTTCCCGACGAAATCTTGCACTTTTTCTTTGGACACAATTGAAATAATGGGGTTCCCCATTGCAATGCATTGCAGTGGGCCTTGCTTCTGTAGTCGGGTTCCACCTCAATCTCGAAACCAGAGCTATCCGGTTCTGTCCTGTATCCACCGAGAGATTGAACATGGCGGCCCTCCAGCTTGGAGAGACGGACAATGCGATTTTTCGCTTCTTCTCTCCCCCGATATAGACTCCATTCCAAATTGAAACTTTTTGAAACCTTTTGGAACCATTTGTGAAAATCTAGGAGGCAGGAAATATTTCCTTTCCATCAGCAAACACGCTATTAGGCTCTATTTCCCGAAATAAAATTTACGGTGGGGAAGGTCACCAAGGTCGCGCAAACCAAGACAGGTTGTTGTTTTCCATTTCCGGGTTTGTATTTTGAGTCATTTCTTGTTTCCAAGAGTGTTTCATTACTCCAGATCTATGCGAACATGTTCTATGACATATGTTCTAACGCAGATAGTCTCGTTCCATCGAACTATAGCCAATTAGTCGTTAAATCAATAACCGAACAAAGGGGGCGTGGTCCATATACTTGTAATGTTGTGTAAAACTGTAAAATGCATGTTTTATTTTTCGTTTATTTTTTATTTTGCTGCATGTTTGGGCCCGGAAAAAGTATCCGTAATCTTCCACTGATATATAACGTAGATGGCAAACCTGTCTCATAGTCTGTGAAACCCAAATTGTATGAAAATTCAACGCAAACAACATGTGCTATTTTTCTTTGTTTTTATTCAAAATTCATGTTTACTTTTGGGTCAAATTTATATTTCCATGCTTGATTGAGACTGGAAATGCATTAAAACTTCCACCAGCATGTCCCGTAGCCCATAAGACTTTTACGTGGTCTGCCAAATCAAAATTGTGCGATTTATCAACGCGCAGCACATGTACCAAATTCATGTATTTATTATGTAAAATGCAGGTTTGCTTTTTTCTGCAAATTCATATTTCCCTGCCTGTTTCAGATTAAAAAACCATTAGCAAAGTTTTGATAACATGTGGTGTAGATGATAAACCTGTCACGTAGTCCTTGAAATCCAAATTGTGCAAAAATTCAACGCAAACAACATGTACAATATTGTAGCATTTTTGTGTAATAGTCCTGTTGATTTTTGGGTCAAATTCATATTTCCTTCCTTGCTTGGGACTGGGAATGCATTGAAAAACTTCCGCCAACATGTCCCGTAGTCCATAAGACTTTCACGTAGTCTGCCAAATCAAAATTGTGCGATTTATCAACGCGCAGCACATGTACCAAATTTATGTCTTTGTTATGTAAAATGCAGGTTTGCTTTTTTCTGCGAATTCATATTTTCCTGCCTGTTTCGGACTGGAAAACAATCAATAAAGTTCCGCCAACATGTGTCGTACATGATAAACCTGTCACGTAGTCCGTGAAATCCAAATTGTGTGAAACTTCAACACAAACAACATGTACTATATTGTAGTATTTTTGTGTAATAGTCCGGTTGATTTTTGGGTCAAATTCATATTTCCCTGCCTGTTTCGGACTGGAAAACCATCAGTAAACTTCTGCAAACATGTGCTGCTGCCCATAACAGTATCATGTAGTTCACAAGCCAAAAAACGTGTGATTCACAGCAACATGTCACATGTATAAGCTTATACATGTACAATGTCATATATGGCATGTTTACTTTTGAATTAATTTCATATTTCCAGTCATGGCATTTACCTGGAGAGCACTGAAAAACTTATGCAGACATGTGCCGCTGCCCGTAACTGTTCCAGCCATAAACTTGATGTAAGATACAATAATCTTCTGCCAACATGTTGTAAAGTCCATAAACCTGTCACGTAGGTCATGAAGCACATAAGCATCAGAGTCAGTGATTGGCCACAACCCCCCCCCCCCTGATTCCTCAGGAAATAAACATTACGCATGTAATGATGACCGGCAGAGTGATACATGTGTCAATCGGTCAGACATTTTCAAGGATGCCCAGTTTTACCTCAAAACAACCATGCCGGACTTCATTCCTTCTCTCAGAATAATTGGATCTAACTTTTACAAAACCTGCAGCCCCCAATAGCTCCTGGATCTAGACCACATAAATGAAGGGATCTAGTTTATCGGTGCTATGGCAAAAATATCATGTAGAATGGGTTGTGTGGATAATATCAGATTCATGAAAGTTGAAGTCCTGCAGCATGCTCCACAAATATCATCAAAGGTCATACAACTTTCTGGTCTGCGCCAGTGTGGATCTATACTTGTTCTTTTTTTTTGTTTTTACAAAATTATCTCCCTTGACCAGGTGAGGACTTGAATGTGTCAGAAATGATTTAGCTTCTAGAAACAAAGACTTCATTTCCTGAGTACCATGGTGTTATATATTGTTATGATTGGCTTAACTTTAGCTGCTGAAGATATTTCTAATTTGAGGATACTGGGCAATCATACTAAATTTATTTTCATAACTTCATTTATTTTCACAATAAGCAACATAATCGAGATTAGCAAGTGAAGTTTTACAACATAATATAATACGCATCATGGATCTCCTTCAGTTTAGTGTAGACATATATACCCTTGGATATCTGTTACCCTGATTCAGTCATAATATTGTCTGTATTATATTGATGTCGACAAGGAATATACATAATTATTTGATAGTATTATTAATTGTATGTTGTTTATGATTAACATGAACTTTTTATTCGCTGGAATCCAGCCATTTGTTCCATATTGGCAATATTCTCATCAGCCATCACCATTCAATATGAATGTGATACATGTGCAAGTCCATGGTAATTGATACATTATGGTGAAGGTGACCTGTAACCACCAGTATACAAAATTATTCCGAGCCCTTTGAATCCACACATGATGCCGAGACAGATCAGAACGAAGTGTCGGTAAAATCAGATGTGTTTTGTAGAGGATTCTGTCAATGAGGATGCTATACTGTACACGTACAAAATATGAAGTGTTGATGTGTAGGGCCTATAGCATAAAATCACAAGCAAGTTGGTAAAACTAGGCACACAGGGTCTCATTTCTGCCGCTAACGTGTTGATTTGGGTGGGGGTGTCCTCTCATGGGGAGGTGTGGGTGGGAAGGGGCCTAATATCTCAAGCAGTATTCCAGGTTTTCCACCAATATACTCTATTCCATACCCCAATATTTCAAGCACGTGAAATCAAAGAAATATTATTTGCGGGGAATGTGACTTCCACATCCCTAGCTGGACATGCTAGTGGGGAACCTATTTATTATTATTTTTTAATAACCGTCTAAACTGGGTCTCGCACATTGATTATATTTGTAAGAAAGTTTCTAGGAATACTGGGATTCTTCATCATATTAAAAAATCACTCAATAAAAAAACACTCTTTATCTTATACTACTCTTTCATATTCCCATATTTGTCATACTGCAACATTTTATGGGGTAACACATACACCAGTCATCTAAATCCTTTAAATCTTCTCCAAAAACGTGTAATTAGACTTATAACGTTATCCGCAAAGTATGACCACACTGCACCTTGATTCAAGCGAACTCAAATTCTCCAGTTACCTAAGCTGAATCTTTATCTGTTACTTCTACTAGTACACAAATTTTTTTATGATTCAAGTCCACTACCCAAATATTTTCGGAACTATTTTGTAAAACAATCATCTGTTGATCAATATCAAACACGCGCACATTATCTTAATTTATACAGGCCATTTTATCGTAGTAATTTGTCCTTTTATACTATCAAAACAGCTGGTCCCCGCGAGTGGAATAAACTAATGTCCTCTATCAAAAACATACCATCGACTTCACTTTTCAAATCCAAGCTTAAATCATACCTAACTGAGAATGACTGATCTACTTTCTCGACCATTTCCGATGCTGTTGCACTTGTTCGAACAATAATATTAAGCCACCCTAAGTTTAATTTCAGTATTATTTCCAACTTAGGGATAAAACAAGCCCCCTGGGGGTTTATTCCCGCCTTTCAAAGCATGTTAGCATCATTTATATTAGTTACGCAAATTTGGTGAATAAAATGGAATGAATGCATTCCTATCATTCAATATAACCTTGAACTATCACGTGATCTCCCCGTCATTCCCCAAATACAGTACATGCATAGGTCACGCCCGATTCACGCAGACCGGCAGTGACATCATATACATGCGCACTCCCCGTGATGGAAAAACCCCAGCCCTAACATGTCTAAACATGATCCAAGGTCAAAGACAAGATGAAAGGATACAGGTCAACTCAAGTGCACTCATTGACCGTTGACCTCTGTCACGTGATATGCAAATTTCTGAGGTCAAAGGTCAATGAGCCTCGTAATCCTCGCTATATACTACTTACATGCAGTGTTTCGCTCGTTCAGTAGTTGAAGCTTTTTACGGGCGACCGGCGTAATCTTGTAACGTTTTCTTCCCATGATTGTGTTGGCAACTAAGATATGTTGATAGAATGTCGAGTGAGATATTATGAAAAATATTACGCAAATTCGCAATATATATCTGCATATACCACATGCTTTCCGGAAATGGTTGACCACCTGAGCAGTGTGTTTGTATTTGTTTCTTTTGTCATGTGGCGCGAAAACACTGAGATATACCATATAATTCCCTGTTCAATATTTTGTAAACGATGGCGGCTTCGGCATGAATGTAGTAGATAAAGAACTAATTATCATTAAATGAGCCCAGGCGTGAATTGTGTATATTGCATTTACAAGTAATTAGCCGAGGTGCGGAAGTCACAGCAGGCGGTAACACCGACTGTGATTAATGCGCGCTAATTCCCACAGCGCAGAGTTCTTCCACAGACAGTGAATTTTTGAGAGCTAAAATTTCACGTTTGCAAACATTTTTTAAGGAAAATAACAGAAACACTTGATAGGTTTATTCTTCAACTTTTGAAATATACAAAAATATCGATAGTTTGAGCCTATTCCCCGGGCCTCGAGTCCTTAATAAGGTGAATATAACGTTAATTAGATTGAACACCCACTCGAATTGATTGAATTTTGTCCCTGGTTCCAATCGTGCAGACTGCCTGGACAATTCGCTAACGGGGGTATAATAATTTCCGGAGTAGGTCTATATGCGGAAAGAAATCGTGACACAATTGTTTCCACTACAACGTCTAAACAGCACAACGCTCAAGAAAGTTATTAACGTCGGGATTCCTTGCATATACACTTCTCATCGCCAATAGTTTGTCATGGGTATATTGGCGTAACAGTAATTCTTTAGACACGATACTCCGCTGGAAGTCTACAATTCTTGTCTCGCTCGTGCATTTCGTAAAAAGGTCTATCATGTCTTTTATTAAAATCGTGCGGATCGCCTAAACAAACTGACTGTTGTCATGACGTTCGAATTTACCTTTGAATGTTGACACACAACATGTATTCACGATTCGCAATACCCCAGATGCAGATTGTCTTTTAGAAAAATAGCAAATAACAAAAATACAAAAAAAGTTTGTTAAAAGCTTTCGATCGTCGTGGGGGATGTGTAACGTTCAAATGCTCAACAGAGTTGGGCTTCAATTCTCCGTTTATTTATCTACTTCTTCTTCAATTATTTGACTAAATAGAATTCATTATGGACGGTTCTACGTTTCTTTGACGCTTTTGTCTTACAAAAAAAAATTCAATTAGCCAGGATATTATATACCATGACGGCCACAGAAGCACGCTGAGGTTGAACTTTTCTCCTATTCTCTGTCATATTCCGTGTATTCCTGTAGTTTTCTATAATAACCAAGATTCTCCGATATTTTTGGCGAAATTATTGATTTCCATCATGGCAACATGGGAAGATCCCCTCTCACTACTGTCCATCCACTACAGCCATGCACGAGTCCCACGTTTTCAAAAGCTCACACTTTTCAGTTCGAAGCTAGAGTTGCTAAGATATCAGATGAGACAAAAGAAGAAATATTTTTGACTTCAAATAAATTAAGTTTAGGCAAAAAAAGCTCAACGTGGGAAGAAAGCTACGAATAATGTGATGTTCATGGATCTTGGAATAGACACAAAATGACTCCAATACGATCAGCTGTAAGTATAAAGCTTGTTCCGAGTTAAACTGAAAAGAGGAGATCTTCCCCAAATAAATAGCGTTAGATTATTAAAAGAATGATTTTGTTCCTAGCGTAAAACCCGTCCTTCAGATGGGGAAAAATTACAATTTTGAGCATGCAATCGGAACCATCTATATAAGTCCGACTATCTAAACTCTCATCACCCTATACCCTACTCTAACATATGTAGAAATGTTACGTCTATGTTCTCAAATCTGAGCTGAAGCCGGGTATAATATCTAAATATAGAGATGAGGGTAAAACCGCAGACTGGAATTGGAAAGTATTTTTAGAGACGATGCCATCTTTTATAATGAATCAGTTTCACTCGCATGCATATAAGTTGTTGAAGTGTTATTAGTTAACATTTATATACATGTTTCTGTTATTCTGTTTCCTAATAATTAAGCAGAACGTCTAACCGCTTTTACTGAATGTATTGACTCAAAAAGTACAAAAATTATAGTCAGACCAGGCCAGATTTCCTCCATCGATATTACGGTATGTATGTACAGTTTAATGAGAAAATGGACATGTTCGTGGCACCCAGCGAATTCCTCTCTGACACCACCCCAAGTATATTTCGATGGCTAAGGATAGACGTATGCGGTAGGCCCTATATATGTAACGTTAATGTTTTATGCATATATATCATGTTCCTGGCCCCAATGGGCGTGAAATGCCCTTTCCTAATTTGTCCTGTCTCAAGTCCCTTTTTACAACAGCTCTCACAGCTATCCAGACTAAGTGTCACCTTGACAGGTCATCAGATCAAATATTTCCCGACCCCCACTGTGCGTTGGATGCCCTTCTTAAACAAATCATCTCCCTGCAGTTATCCTGACGAATTCCCATGACCTTTCAACCAAAACTGTGGACCTGCACAGATTTAACATGTAAAATGTATGTTATATGTTCCCGGTCCCCATTGAGCATGAACTGCTCTTTCTGTGTCATTTTCCTGGACATCATAGCTAAGTTAGTGAAATTTTAAAACCCTCCTCCTCAAAAACAATGTCGATCCTCCAATACGTCTCCAACGTAGTGCCCTTAATTAGGCTAACCCAATATACTGTCCTGGCCAATTTTCATGACCTTTCGGCCAATCTGCGGGCAGAAAACAAACAAACAGAGACGGTTTCATAACATATAGTGAAATGAGAATGGTTCAACTGAATGCAGCTGTTTGATTTAGAGAACAATTAGGACAGACAACTCCACGTCTCACAAAACACGTGTTCCAGGGGAGACAACTCGAAACTATTAAAAAAAAGGTGCTGTGAGCCACTTATCCAATATGACTTATAATTGAGAATTGAGTGCCGAGGGATGCTTTCCTGTAGAGTGGGATATTTACCACACGACGTCGGGCATTACAGGTTAGTTTTTCGGGGTATTTTTGCATTTACCAGGCTTACCCCATGTTGAGGTGTTATTCTATCGGACGACCTCGATGCTCATCCATTAACATCAGATGAGTTAATTATTGGAGCTGATCTGTCATCACAGCTCCCGAGCTAGCATATCTAAATCCGCTTAGGCCGGTCCTAGGGATCGTGTGGTTACTTCATAGTTTTCACATGAACAGCTGCAATAAAAACAAGGTTGAGATACCAAGGCTCATCTGAATGTGAGGTGCCAAGAGAAGCTTTCCTGTGGAGTCCTATGGTTGCTTTTTAGTCGCCAGACATCGTCAATTTTCCCACCCCTCGCATATTGCTCCAATTCAACTATCGTGCTAACGGAATATCGCTACGAACGGACACATGGACAGACAGAGATTCTATATCCACCGACCAGGGTGCGGGAAAGGGATAATGTCAAAATGGTGATAACTTCGAATCTGGAGTAGGAACATTGAAGCAATAGAGTGAATAAACTGCTTATATACCGGTATTCAAGAAACATTCTCTAATTATATCCTTAAATTGCTATGAAATATTCCTACACTATACAACAGCGGAATATATCTCAAATTTAAATGGCTTTGCTCAACTATGCCGATTATATCAGAAGTATTAAGTTACAGTCATGTATAATATATAGAAGGATAATTCCTTGACAAGGATATAACGATCAACGGAATAGGTCCATATGCGGAAAGTAATCGTGATACGATTGTTTCCACTAAGAACCACAACACACTAGGAAGTTAACGAAATCGTAGAATATCTTAACTGATTATGGAGAAATTCGTATAGCTCCCACCCCATAGTGTATAGTGACACGATACTTCACAGTAAGTCGCCAACTCGAGTCACGCAGTAACAAGTGAAAACCAATGTTCCTGATTGAAAATCACTAAAACGCTCAGAGTGGCAAGCCTTAATATGTAATATCCATCCATTCAATGTGCTATATTTTTAAGTTGATATATACATGTAGTGTATCTCCATTTGTGAGACGCTGCATGCACATAGTGCTTAGTTTACCTTAAAACTGTTTGAATTTATATTAATAGGTTGTAGATTGATTTTGCTTCTTTTCCCGGTACCTGATAATTATCTAGGACTGTACTTGTTGAATATTGTTATACCATCCTCTGACTATCACTATACCAGTATTGTATACGCATAAAAATGCAAGGTTATATGCCGGTTATACTCTCTGGCAAAGCTTGGTCAAGCAGAGATGCGCATCAGTTCAGTGAAACGGTTGGCAGTTCTATTTTTTGACGTAGCTTTTTCTCCCTCTAGTTTTTTTCAAGTGGAATTCATCAACGATGTTGAACATCGTTATATCTGCAATATTTCATCAAATATGCCAACTCCACTTTCTAGTTCAAGTGAAACCGAAGCTGGTGCCGACAGATTTACAGAGAGAGTCCTATCATCGCGGTCATTCTCAATATGTGCACTGGCTCTGGTTAATGATATGAATATTTGAAAGTTAATACAGGCACATTCGAGAGACCAAACGGCATTCTCGTGGACTCATAGAGGGTCATTTATGCAACCTGTCTCATACATATGCTCTCATCTATTCTTATTTAACTGTATCCGAACATCCAGTGAAAAAAAAAAAAAATCATTGCGACTCAGTGATAGACTGTTCATTGGTGGGTGTAGGAAAAGCATCAAATCTGTTAATGTATTTTATAATGTTTTATTTATCTTGTTTGATAGTCGCCCAGTATAGCAATATGTCGATTCTAAATAGATATTGAACATCAGCATCGTTGAAAACAACGTGTGTGTCTATGGTCACATACCGTACAGACATCTATCCACATCCACAGCAATATTCCAGTGGGACCTGCATATGGCGTATACATAGCTCCCCTAGTAGCATTTTCCAGATCCTGATGATTTTAATCAACGTCACAAAACATTATTGCAGAAATTTATAAAGCAGAGCTATACCACCATGCGCTCCCACTCAAAGTTTCTCAAATCTGGCGATACATACCGCATGCTAGCAAAATACGAGCGTAGCGTGCAATATTTGGTTTAAACAATATTTATTCAATCAAGTGAATTGGGAGCGCGTTAAGACAAGCTTATTATCGCGTCTCCCACGTGCAGAAGTACATAAATAAAATACATAATTGATAGAAAAATACGAATTCTAGGAGAGAAAGGAAACAAAAGAATTTTATATAAAAAAAAAAAAAATAATAATAATAATGTATAAATGAAAAAAACTCTTGAGAACCGATAAGCTTTATAATAATAATGGATAGAGGATAAGAGATACTCCGGGTGCTGATTACAAAGGTACAATGGTCGAAAGCTTGTTCAGTTGCTATCAAAATGAAATAGACTATGTTTCTAATGTTAGATCACTTGTGATTCACCCAAATCGATTGGTTTCTGTGATGTAATGGCCTAAATATGATTGTATATTAATATTTGTATATGTATCTTTGCGGTCATCACCAATTAATAATTGTTTAGAAGGCGGAATTCCTGTTATATTATAAATAGTAGAAAGGTTATTGAGCAAAATGATTCTTTGGTTATAGAATAACGGACAACTGAAGAAAAAATGATCGACTGATTCATCACGATGTCCACACATGCACTGTGCAGTGTCTGATAGAAAATTATTAAACAAATGACTTTTGAGGTTACTACATCCGTTTCGCAGTCGACAAAGAAGAATGTTCTCTTTCCGAGGGCATGTGTAATACCATGAACGCGGAGGAGAGGTGTGTGACATATTCTTAAGTTTGCGTTTAAACACGGGAAGAGTCAGAGAATCTGTGACGGAGACAGGTAGACTGTTCCAGTCGCGAATCGTTGCAGGAAAGAATAAAATACTCTTTTAGTCTATGTCATAGAGGGCAGAGTATGGTAGATAATTAAAAACTGTAGTAACTCGGCTTGACATTATAGAGAATGACTTTAATTGAGCCAAAGATGAAAGAGAAATACACTTAGAAAAAATATTTTAAAAAAAATCGACTTAAATTTTTTTTTTATATTTATTAATTTTCATAATTTATTGGAAATAATTATACGTAGACATCGACCATCCAATATCCTACAGCAGGCCAGGCAACTGTGACCTGACGCTTGTAATTTCGATTATTCTTTATTGGCAACGAATGAGTATACGTTTGATATACTTTAACCTAGGTCTGGTGCTTTTCAGATGTCCTAACCACAGAATAAACATGACGAACGGACACACGTCTATGAGGACACGTGTACATTACTTATACACAATGCCACGTTCTCGTTCTTTTTAGTGGGGCAAGCTTCAACATGTAATGCACTGAACATCGCTGACGTGTAAAGTAAACATAAGGACACATACGCTCATATACCAGCTTGTCTCACCAAGTCCCTTGCTCTTCTTGGGAAGAAGAGTAAGAGATGTAGTGACTCGAGCTGTGTATGAGCGTAAAATGATCACGTGGATATTTTTTGTTCGTGTGATGTTTTAGATATGCAATCAGAATATTGGCCTGTGGGGTCATATGACTTCTTGTCACTACGCCGGCATCTTTTTCCGCCACCTTTATATGTTGCCTTTAAAGAGCACATCATCAAACTGATTAAAACCAGATCTGGAAAGCTCGTTCGCTATCTGCCTTGTCACTGACATTGAACGCATAAGGCTGTCAATTTAACCTAAGCTATATATCACAGAGGAAATAGAAGCTCAATCGAAATGCATGTCATTTGCTATATACTGCTGTACTCGCTCTTGCTCAATGCTGACAACTTCCATCACCTGTAACTCAGCTAATTTATATTATTCTTGGCATATTTGGTCTTACAATATCACCTACAGATTCAATAAGGTAAATATTGCTAAAACTTGGCACCATATATGCAAGTTTTCAACTTTATAGGGAAACAGTAACAACCAAGAAATCTATGCAAATAGCGGATTTTGACTCACAAAAGTTATTCAAGATACCTCTGCATAAAAAAATGCCACAATCGGCCCCAAAACCACCCATCTGTTGGGATTCAGATACATGTGTTACTTAAATCAGAGAAGTGAATTTATCAGAAGCGTGTACCTTTAACTATATTTAACATGAAGCTGCGCTATCGAAACCCCTCGGCTCTGAACCCCAGTTATTATAATGTAAGGGTGTCTCTACCAATTGATTGGCTTGTGGGAAGAAATATTTACCTCTGGTATTGTAAGTGTACTTTCTTTGAAAAAAAAAAGAGTTTTCCTCCCCTTAAATTAATTTGTTTCTGGAATAAATACATACACTTTAGATAGACGTTTGTCATATCTTGGTAAACACAACTAAAATTGCTGAAATGGAAATCATTAGAAGAGAGCCAAATTTGGGGAAACATTTAAGCGGTGGGAATATAAAATGACGTGTGGCAACTAAAAAGTGTTGTTAGGTTAGGTTGTTAGCAAAACAAAAAAGTAAAACTACAAATCATGTTGTGAATAAATTTTGTTTATTGTAATTACTGATAAAATAGACAAGGGGCATAACTCTGCAAAATACTTTCTGACACGACTCATTTTCGATAGGCATCTAGTTCAGGCCAAGAGAAACAACTGTATCACGTTAGGATGTTGTATATGGAACGGTTCTGAAATTATCACAATAACAAATCATAAATGGATTTTTATTTGTAAAAAGGGGCATAACTCTGCAAAATATTGTCCGAGATGACTCATTTTCGATAGGCTTCTGATTTACGTGAAGATAAATAGATGTAACAAGTTTGGTTGCCATGCATGAAACGGTTCTGTAGATATCGCGGTAACGGACGTACGGACGGACGGACAGCCGTACATGATGACGACAATACCCCTAGGCCAAAGTTGGCCGAGGGGTAAAAACTAGTCCAAGGTGGTAATATTTTCACACGGCTTCTGTTTTATTGCCAGATTCATGTTTGATGTAAATATATTGAAGGATATATAACCAAAATCGGAAAAGTCTATCCATAATCTTTCAAGATATATTTTAAATAGGTCTGTCAAATCAATAGGGTTGTGATCAATAAGCAGATTTACAATGCTAGCTTAATGTTGTTTTACAAATGTATGTAGGTTTATTATTTGGTGGGATATTTACCACACGAGGTCGAGCATTACAGGTTAGTTTTTTGGGGGTATTCTTGCATTTACCAGGTTTACCTCATGTTGAGGCGTTGTTCTATCAGACGCCCTCGATGCTCATTCATTAACGCCAGATAAGTTAATTATTGGAGCTGAACTTTCATCACAGCTCTCGAGCTAGCATATCTAAATGCGCTTAGGCCGGTCCTAGGGGCCGTATGGTTACTTCATAGTTTTTACATGAACAGCTGCAATAAAAGCGCGCGGCTGAGATACCAAGGCTACGTCTTAAAATTCTCCGTATTATAATCTGAATGTGAGGTGCCGAGTGAGGCTTTCCTGTGGAATCCTATGGTTGCTTTTCAGTTGCCAGACGTCGTCAATTTTTCCCACTTCTTACAGATCTCGCCAATTCGTATATGGTTTGAATTTGGGAGCTTGGCTATAATTCACCCAGGCGTGATGGTCTAACATTAAATATCCATTTCATCCAAATTTTGACCTTAAAAAGGTTCATTCATCTTAAATGAGCTATAAGTTCTGAGCTATAAGCACACGCATCTGTGTTATCAAGTTAGGTGGGCTATCTCTAATTGTTAAATGCTGGTAGCATCAAATCTATATTTAATATATAATATAACCTCGAACGAATATAGGTCAAGGTCTGTCATCTTCAAGAGGGTTCTGGCTCATCGTCAGCTGAAGAGCCTGCATGGCTATCGTCCTTCAAGAGATATCGTGACAACATCGTATATATAGAGACCAACGGAGGGACGGACAGATGGATGACGCCGATGAGGACAATGTTCTTTCGGTCAAATTACTATTTAATAATATATTCAACTTATCCAAATGTTGCTTCATAACATTATTCGATATTTTTGCAACAACACAATTTAGTTGTTACAAAATTGAACGAGAGAGAGAGAGAGAGAGAGAGAGAGAGAGAGAGAGAATTAAGGTTCAACGTCATGTTCCAACAACATTGAACGAGACCCTTCCTGATTCACCGATCTACCTTCACGTTATATCCAAGATTTATCCAAAAATAGCAATACAAGAATATAAGTATAGGGTTGTTGTATGCCATATTTCTTAGAGATGGAACACAACACGATCACGCCCATACATACAAAATATACAAACATTCAAACATGAGTGGGCTTTTATCTCGCGTGAATCGGCTGAACAGAGAAGTACCATGACTTGCCTTTCTATATCACACAGCTGAGTGCGTGTTAAACACTTTAATGGTCATGAGATCGCCGTATTTGAACTTCCTGGATTTATTTTACTAACTGGTTCACTTTCCTATAAACATGTCTATTTTTCAGAATTCTAAATTAATATTTTTCGTCTCGTTGAAGAATATTTTGATAGTAAGTTCTTGATAGGATTTGCGCTCTTTATAATATGCATGTCATTTTCTAACTTGGAATGGAAATCAATTCTCCGTAATTGTGTTTTGATTTTACCGTCCTGGTTGTTACTCAGAAAGGTTGTAATGTGTAAAATGATAACCATCCAAGTAGTTTTAATAGAAAAGATAGGGGCCCACGAGATATCATTTGTAAATTCTACCGTATTTTTCAAAGAATATAGTCTACATTTCTCAAACTGTATCTTTATCTGAGCTGATAACATAGAATAAATTTTCACCAAAATGATAAAGGATCTGATCGCAGAAAAGATTTATTTACTGGGGGATTTATTTTTTGTTTCTTAAACTCGAAATCTCCATAGCGCTAAAGTTTAGTTGCTCGGTTTCCAGTAATCAATGACGTATGTCCGGAAATGGAGCAGCTCGTGATTACCCATCTGTACCTCTGCGTCAGTCAGTCAGTTTTGAATTTGGATGGCGCATGCAATCCGTTAGGATTATGCGCGCCAGTCATTGAGTGATTGATTTAAATGTCAACGATCGATCTGCGAACCTATCCCCTGTCCCCCAAGTTCCGAGAATTAATGCCCGGCCGGATGCATTCTTTGTCCATTCTACTCGGAGTTCTCAATAGATCGGGTTATTGACTTGGCGACTGAATTTGTCCGTCAAATTTCCACTTGTGAACATTTTATGAGCTCTTTCATTTTGACATTTGATCACTTGAAAACTGTGACAGCACCTCGAATGAAGATTGTAAACTTCCGCAATGGTTTTTGAATCAATGATTGGGCTAGTTTAACGGGAATTAAAAGCAAAACTGCGTGCACCTGCTGGGTAAATTGTGACAAGGACCTGGGATGGTCAGAGCCGAAGTTCATTATCCATCCCTTGTTCATAACGAATTTTTGCCTCCAAATTCGAAATAACTTGTTTCTAAGACACCATTACCCTCAGAACTCAAGCAAAATGAGAATATATATAAGCAAAAACTAGTTTCTTGCAAGAGAGAAGTGGTCAACTATTGCGGTATTGAGTCCGTATCACTGGTTAATATCATTTTATTCGTGAGAGTACAGATGTAGGTCTGCCCAAACTATTTGTTGTTCGTACTCGATGTAACTATATTATGTTCGCCAAATTCCAGAGACTTATACGGATTTGATACTTTTTGAACATCATGATGTCTTGCCGGCATCATCGAAAACTGTTGACCGCTTTTCTCTTGCAGGAAACTACCCTATTTTTATACTATAATTGTCTTTTTGAATTTGGTGCTCAAGCTGTTATATGAAATGTGGAATAGGTCTTGGATTATAGATGCGAATATTCTTTAATCGACGACGGCTGAATTATGAATGACGGATCTGACGCTTGTAATTTCGATTATTCTTCATTGGCGACGAATGAGTATACGTTTGGAATACTTTTACCTAGGTCGGAATCTGATCTAATCTGGTGCTTTTCTAGGGGTACGGAAAAGTCCCCCCCCCCGGAAAACTCCCCTGGAAGGGCCCCGGCAATAGTCCCCTGGAAACTCCCCCACAGAATTTGAGTATCCCCCTATCATATATTAAGTGAAACTCGGAGAACAAAATATATGAAAAATGAACATTCATGGTTTATTAAAATATAAATTGAAAACTAGACATATCGCGATCACATACATTTACAATAGCACTACAATCATATGTAAATCATACATATATGAGCACCATGAAGTACAATCAGTAATATTACATATATGCATATATTGATTTACTTGTACCTAATACATCGACCAACGGACTGATGTGTCTCTGCGATCGCCCAAGTTCTTGAATCTTTCGCCAGGTACTTTGTGTCAAATGGTAGAAGCACCCCTGCGTTGTAATGTGTTGGCCAAAGATGTTTCTGGAGGATTGATGGATGGCCTGCTCAAAGTCCGTCACAATTGCTGTTGGATCTGGACTGAACCCCAGTTCCTCGCATTTGTTGATGATGGCCTGCAGCATTTCCTCATAGGTTTCCTGTGTCTTGTGTGAGAGGAGTGCATAAGCACAAGAAACAGCCGTCTCTCCCAAAGATGCTCTGATCACATACAACTGTAGAAAGACATTTGGTGCCATGGAGAAATTCCCATCCATGAACCATTTGTCTCTGCTTGCAAGGTGTCGCAGTCCATCTTCAGCAGCGAAAATGACAACTCGATGATGTCGGAAGTCTGGGCCGTTGTCATATATCAAAAAAGTCTCTGGGTCTGGGCCGCCTGTCGTTTTCCAGTCGTCGGGGATGACCAAATCATGCAGGGTTGAGGGTTCAGCTGGTCTGACTCCATGTCTGTGATTACGGATGGAGCGTTTGATGCTGTCCATCCTTCCCAAATGCTCTCGCACAGGATCTGAGGCTTCCTGGATGGCAGTGGCTAATATCTGTGCCGTACTCTCCTGGGTGGTGGTGGCTGTCTCATACATCTTCCGCTTAAGTTTCTCTACTTCTTTCTGGAATGGATTGTCATTATGGTTGTGGGCCTGAGTAACGTGGATATCGCCAATGTTCAAGTCAGTGGTTATGGCTCCATTACACTGTTTGGACTTTCGTTGGGTACATTCCCATCGGATACGGTTCGGTTTTGTGGCCTTCTGATGTAACTATCATCAAGAAACAATGGGCAGTGAAACCCTTAGGTGTGAAATCTAAGATACAATTGATTTCACAGCACAATATATGAGGATGGAGGATTAAGATGTTTGATATAGAAGCCATGAGCAGTTTTCATCCTCCATTGTTTATCAGATTATCGCAGTAATGAGTAAACATTGCCACTTCCGAAAGGATTATCTATTATTTATATTATCCTTTGATCTTTCTGATTGTTTATCCTTTGATCTTTCTGATGAGTAAAACCTGTATTTATTATTAATATGGAATTTAAAAAAAAATAAAAAATTCTATTAATAAAGATATATACTTGTAAAATTATGTCTGTTTTATTTAAAAATTAGTTTCACTTAATATATAATAGGGGGGATAATTTCCGGGGGGGGGGGGAGAAATTCACAAGAGTTTTCCAGGGGGACTATTGCCGGGAGGGAATCTTTCCAGGGGGAAGTTTTCCGGGGGGAAACTTTTCCTAAGCATAGAATAAGCATGACGAACGGACGCACGTCTATGATAACACCTGTACATGTACATTACTTTTGCACACTGTCACGTTCTCGTTCTTTTAGTGGGGCAAGCTTCAACATGTAATGCACTAAACGCCGGTGGCGTGTAAAGTAAACATAAGGACACATGCGCTCATATACCAGCTTGTCTCATCAAGTCCCTTACTCTTCTTGGGAAGAAGAGTAAGAGACATAGTGACTCGAGCTGTTTATGAGCGTAAAATCATCACATGGATATTTTTTTTGTTCGTCTGATGTTTTAGATATGCAATCAGAATATTGGCCTGTGGGGTCATATGACTTCTTGTCAGTACGCCGGCATCTTTTTCCGCCACCTTTATATGTTGCGTTCGAAGAACACATCACCAAACTGATTAAAACTCGCTCCCTATCTGCCTTGTCATTGAAATTTAACACATCATATAGCTATCAATTTAACCTGAGATATAACATTACAGAGGGAATAGAAGCTTAATTGAAATGCATGTCAATTGCTATATAGTGCTGTA
>JAVTVY010052390.1:0-26934 GCA_036873755.1 Hanleya hanleyi
CGAAGACACACGGCGGTCACCGAAAAGACCCGAATGTCATCACCGAAGAGTCACGGAGGTGACCGAAAAGACACGGAGGTGACCGAAGAGACACGGAGGTTACCGAGAAGACCCGAATGTCACGAAAAAACGTATAAAAGTGGAAATTTTTAGGGGTATTGCTGCATTCATTGGCCTGCCGAACGGAGCTATCTCACCAGCCTGCCTGACCAGCCTACCTGACCAGCCTGAACCACTCTGACGACAGGAGGAATCACCGGGACTTGCCTCACTGCAGCATGAGACGTGGAGAAGATTTTCCAGGGAATCCAGGAGCGCCTCCGGCTGAAGTCTTACCCGAAGACGAGCGTGTGAGTGAGATTTATCGACGTCACTGGACCACCATACGCCATTGTTTTCACCGTCACCGTCGTCTATTGGACTTGTATAACTTTCGACTGCAGGACCTCACGTATCTTTCTACTTACGCCGAGAACATTTTCACAGACCAGGTGACAGCGTTCAAGTTGAATATCATATTCGGCTACATCTTACGGCACATAGAGACGGACCAGTTGCGGTATTTTTATCCCAGCAATAATACCTTTATCCCAGCAATAATACCTATGTGTTTGATCAACCCTTCACGGTCACGGATGCAATTTCTCTGGAGCCACTCATCGAGCAACTGACTACGTTGGACCCGTTGGAATGAGCCCGGTTGCAACGCCCCAATACCAAATGGCTTGTGGAAATGGTGACCAACGTCACATTCTTCGTCACGAAAATGAGAGATCATCCTATCGGTGCTCCTGTCATTCGGACAATGTAGATCGATTTCATCATGAAATATCGTACTAAATACAATCTGAACTGGACAAACTAGCCCCATCAGTAGTAGGGAGCCGTGATTTCGAGGCCAGTTTTCCAGGGAGGTAACTCTTGGTCCCCTTTTTCCGCCAGGGGGCGCCACCAGTCCCGTATGACGTCACTTCCGGTCTGGGTGAATGGAGCGTGACCTGTGAACTGAATGACGTCACTTCCGGTCTGGGTGAATGGGGCGTGACCTGTGAACATGATAGGATATGTACTGACCTGTCTGTGGGGCCTCAATTTCGTTCATCTCCGTGTCTTTTCGGTGAGAGGAACATGTACTGGGGTTTTTCCCACAATTTCGTTCACCTCCGTGTCTCTTCGGTCAGGTCCGTGTCTTTTCGGTCAGGTCCGTGGCAACATGATAGGAGATGTACTGACTTGTCTGAGTTTTTCCCACAATGTCGTTCACCTCCGTGTGTGTTCGGTCACCTCCGTGTCTTTTCGGTGAGGTCCGTGAAGATGTGACGGAGGTGACCGAAAGATGTGACGGAGGTGTGCGAAGAGACACGGAGATCACCGAAAAGACCCGAATGTCATCACCGAAGAGTTACGGAGGTGACCGAAAAGACACGGAGGTGACCGAAGACACACGGCGGTCACCGAAAACACCCGAATGTCATCACCGAAGAGTTACGGAGGTGACCGAAAAGACACGGAGGAATCACCGGGACTTGCCTCACTGCAGCATGAGACGTGGAGAAGATTTTCCAGGGAATCCAGGAGCGCCTCCGGCTGAAGTCTTACCCGAAGACGAGCGTGTGAGTGAGATTTATCGACGTCACTGGACCACCATACGCCATTGTTTTCACCGTCACCGTCGTCTATTGGACTTGTATAACTTTCGACTGCAGGACCTCACGTATCTTTCTACTTACGCCGAGAACATTTTCACAGACCAGGTGACAGCGTTCAAGTTGAATATCACATTCGGCTACATCTTACGGCACATAGAGACGGACCAGTTGCGGTATTTTTATCCCAGCAATAATACCTTTATCCCAGCAATAATACCTATGTGTTTGATCAACCCTTCACGGTCACGGATGCAATTTCTCTGGAGCCACTCATCGAGCAACTGACTACGTTGGACCCGTTGGAATGAGCCCGGTTGCAACGCCCCAATACCAAATGGCTTGTGGAAATGGTGACCAACGTCACATTCTTCGTCACGAAAATGAGAGATCATCCTATCGGTGCTCCTGTCATTCTTCCACCTTGGCTGCTTCATCGAAGAGGACTGTATGCGTTAACGGGAGGCAAAAATGGTCCCTACAAAGACCGGAAATGTCTGTTTCGGTGTTTGGCCGTGCATGTGGACGAGTGTAATCCGCGGTGTTGTGACAAAGTGGCCAATTGCTATTGGAGACAGTATTTACAGCAGCAAGACTTGGATGAACGGCAGTTCCGGGGAGTCCCCTTTAAGTATTTGGATGTCGTGGAAACTCTGTTCAGCATCAATATCTTTGTATACCGATTACGATGCGAGGATGACATATTTGTGGCTGAATTGGTTCATCGCTCAACAGAACGGTATGCTTCTACGATGAAAGTCAATGTCTTCGACGACAATGGGGTGAGTCATTTTTCCCTCATCTACAATATGAGCCTGTACGCCCAGTCTTACAGTTGTGCCCAATGCCATCGGGTGTTCAAACAGTCTGGGCACCTACATCAGCACGAGAAGATTTGTGACAACACTGTGAACGCAAATTTCCTGGCGGCGTGCATCATAATACGCCCACCATCTTCGAGGAGCTGGCTGATGAAGGGATTGTCATACCGGAAGAGGACCGTTATTTTCCCTACCGGGCGTGTTACGATTTCGAGGCCCTGTTGGAGCCCATGGACATGTTCTCAGCGAAAACGCAGTGGACGCAGCGCCATATTCCCCTCAGTGTGAGCATTTCCACCAACGTACCCGGCTATGACGCTGCGCCCGTCTGTTTCGTGTCCACCGGGGACTCCCATGAGTTAATTACCCGCATGATGGGTTATTTAGAGGAAGTCAGTGCGGCCAGTACGGAATTGTTGGTGTCCAAGTTCCAGGACGTACTGGACCAACTGGACGACCGGATTCCTATACCATATATTCCTATATATTTAGTGACGATGAAGAGTCAGAGTCCGAGTCAGAGTCTGACACCCAGGAGCCGGAACCCATTCAGTCGCAGGATGTACCTTTACCTAAACCGTATGCGGAGAAATTGAAAGCCCGCTTCCTACAATACCTAGGCCAGTTACCTGTGCTCGGCTTCAACTCGGGGCGATACGATCTCAACATGGTGAAGGAATTTATCTACCCTTACTTGGCCCAGGCTAATACCATCAAGTCCGTCATCAAGAAGATCAATAATCATATGGCCCTCACTACCACGTCACTCCATTTCCTGGATGTATGGAACTACTTAGCTCCCAATTATAGCTATGATCAGTGGGTGAAGGCGTATGACTGTGCACAAACCAAAGGGAGGTTCCCTTACACGTATATATCCACGCTCGACCGCTTGGAGGAAACACAGTTGCCACCCCGGGAGGCGTTCTTCGACGATTTGAAGCAAGTGGAATGTTCGGAAGACACGTACCGGGAACTACAGCAGGTATGGAACGACCAACACATGCAGACCTTGCGAGATTTCCTGATATGGTATAATAACTTAGATGTGGTTCCTTTCCTCGAAGCGGCCGAGAAAATGGTTCACCTCTTTCGTCGTGAGATGCACGTCGACATATTCAAGGAGTGCTTGAGTTTACCGGGTCTGGCGCTTCGCCATCTCTCAAGGTTGTCCTACATACTTTTCGCTGATACAGCAAAAAGACGCGGACATGTATGATTGTCTAAAGCAGAATATCGTCGGCGGACCTAGCCTTATTTTTCACCGTTATCACGAGAAGGACGTCACCACTCTCCCCGGTGGGAAACCCTGTGCTACGATCATCGGATTCGATGCCAATGCCCTGTACCTGTGGGCTCTCGCCCAGCCCATGCCCAGCGGTCATTATACGCGCTGGTTGGCGGAAGGTCAGCATTTCACACCGTAACGCACCCCCTACAAACATCTCGCCGACCAGTGGTTGGACTGGGAAGCCTATCGACGGGGAATTTCCATACGCCATCAGACCAACGCCACAGAGAAGCGCATAGGAGATCGTCGACTCCCCGTCGATGGGTTTGCCCTTGTGGGTAGAACACCGACCGTATTCCAGTGTTATGGATGCTATTGGCACGGCCACGAATGTCATTTCAGCGCTGGACGCTTCAACCAACGACGTGGGAAGTCGGCGGAAGAATTACGGGAAGAAGTCCAGGAGAACGACGATTACATCAAAGAGAGAGGATACCACCTCATCGAAATGTGGGAGTGTGAATTTCACACCATGTGCCAGGCCCTCCCACATTTACGCCGTTTCCTTAAAGCGCGCGAGTACCCTCTCAGTCGTCGGCGACTCCTGAGTCTGCCACAGATCTTCGACGCCATTCGTTCCGGGGACCTCTACGGCTTTGTCGAATGTGATCTGCATGTTCCCGACACTCTCAAGCCACTCTTCGCCCAGTGCCCACCTATTTTCAAGAACACACTGGTGGGTCGAGATGACATTGGAGACACCATGGGTGCCTATGCTGAGCAACACGAGTGTTTGCCTCGACCTCTACGGATGTTGATTGGCAGTATGTGGGCAGAGAAAATCTTGCTGGGCACTCCGCTACTACAGTGGTGCATCAGCCACGGTCTGGAAGTCACGCGCGTGTACCAAAGTCTTACAGTACGTACCCAACGCCTGTTTTGCCGGGAATGCCGACATCGTGACGTCTGCCCGCCGCCAAGGCGATCAAGATCCGAGTAAGGCCATCATCGGTGAATCGTGGAAGCTCACGGGCAACGGCTATTATGGCAAAACGGTCACTAACCAAGATAAGCACGTGAACGTGAACATCTGTACCACCCAACAGGCCCGAAAAAAGGTCAATTCTCCCCTGTTTCGCTCCGTGGAGGTCATCGATGACGACACGTATGAAATCACTTTAGCCAAAAAGGCTATCCGTTACAACCTGCCCCTCCAGATCGGATGTATGGTATACCAGGTGGCCAAGCTGATGCTCCAGTTTTTGTATGATTTCATGGGTGTGTATTTTAATCCATCAGACTGGCAACTCATGGAGATGGATACAGACTCTGCTTACATGGCCGTGTCTAATGCGGTCCCTGGTCAAACCCGAGTTACGTGCACAGTATGAGGCACAACGGGACCAGTGGCTACCTCGACGTGACCATTACCAGTACGACAAGCGGACGCCGGGCCTCTTCAAGTTGGAGTGGAGTGGAGATGTCATGATTGCTCTCTCCTCGAAGACGTATTACTGTTACGGTGGAGACCAAAATAAGTTTAGCTGCAAAGGGGTGAACCGGCGCGATCCGGCCATCGACAAAGCCTTGTACCTGAACGTGCTGCAAAGCCAGGCCAGTGCAAGTGGGACTAACAGAGGATTTCGGGTCGTGGACCACCAGATGCGGACGTACATCCAGCAACTAGACGCCTTCACCTTCTTCTACCCCAAGCGGAAAGTCCTTCCCGATGGCATCAGTACCACTTACCTGGACTTGTGAAACTATGACATTTGATATACTTTTCATGATACGAGTTAAAACTAGTACTGTAAAAAAGTCAGAAGGGTCGCCAGTCCTAAGTGCAGGGCGTGGGTTCGAATCCCACGCTCTGACAGTTTTTACACACCACCTGTATTCTTTTGTACATATTCTGTACATTCTTGTTCACTTGAATAAAAAAAGTCAAAAACATCACTTGTGTTTTTTCATGAATTTTTTTATTGAACATCAGTGAACGTCAGAACAACAACGTCATAACAAAAACAATGAGAACACCGCGCGGTGCATTGAATCAATTAAGACAACCAGAGAAATGGGGCATGCACATTAAAACGAGAGGCAGTCCAGTCGTATACGAGTACATCACGGTCTTCGGCTTGAGAATAATCATCAAACATTTGTATGATCGTTTGCATAGATTGTCCTCTACTCCGGTGAGTGAGATAAAACACACAGTGCTGTCCGCATACACTACTCAAGGGTCCTTGTAATCTTTTAGTATTCCAACGCCACACTGTAGTAGATACGTCCATGAACCAAATCGGGATGCAGGGGTGCAAGTCCGTAGGAATCAAAGTATTCACCTTGGCCTAGGGTGTTCACGTACACAGCCACCCAATGTTCACCGGGTCGAGTACCAGGGTCTGTATTCAGGATGTAGGCTGCTGGGGTGGTTGGGGTGGTGGGAAACACATTGCGTGGAAACACACCTCGAAAGGGTACCCGAGGATCTCGCTGGAGTATGCCCATCAGCTGCTCTGTATCCATGACTCTAGCTGGCGTAGTCACACAGGACGTTTCTTTGCTGATCCACGGTGATGACGTTATCAAACTCGGCGTAGCAAATCACGTTAATGGCATGCATTAGAGGGACGCAGTTCCAAACGTAAGTTTCCTTTCTTGAGCAAGGCCAGTTGATGATCGTGTTCCAAGGTTGGGGTGAGGTCGAAGGCGAACAAAGTGAACCCACGGCTAAAATCTCGTCGAGTGGTGGTATTTCCTTCGTCCTGATTGTTTTGTCCTGTGGCTGTAAACAGGTTCAGGTAGCTCCGCACATAGTGATGGTTACCAAAATCCGGTTGTAACGGACGGGCTGGAATTTGATGAAGTTGAGGTTGAAATGTTGAAAGTGGAACGGATTCTCATTCCACTGTCCATTGAAACTGGTGTTGGTCACACACGGCAGGGTAAGACGTTTAGGGAGATCCCCTAGAAATAAATTTTCACGATTGGCCATCATCGTACCTGCTGGCACAGAGAACACCTTGGTCTGTACGCGTGGGATGGGGTACAGGGCTGGTTTTTTCGATAAGGCTTCCATGTGACTCACCAACACTCTCTGTTGCAAATCCACCGTACGGACAAACAGGGCTGCATCTTCTATGATGATCTTGTAATTGGGGGCATCTCCATCGGCCATCAAGGCGAAAGTGGGTGGGGAACGGATCAACTTGATCTTAATGGATACACCATTCATCATGTAGCGGTCTTGCAGGAACAGATCGGCGTGCAGTCGTCCCATCATATCGACGGACGTGCTACGGGTTGTAAGCTGCCTGCGATGGCCGAACCCATTATTGGCAACGGTGACGGCATCCATGGCTCCGGTGTATCCCTGTAGTACAGCGAGGCTTGCAAGTGTGTTTTTTTGGCGTCTTCTCCGTACGACAACAGCGTCTCGATGTAGGCTCGGTACGGGTACGTATTGGTGGACGTCCTGATGAGTTTATCGTTCAGACTGATATCCACCTGTTGGAACAAGGAGTGCAGCCAAAGATTTACCGGGCCCACCACCGCATCGTTCGCCATGGGCGTCCCGTCGTTGTCCGCTATTTTGGCTTTCACGTACAAGTACGTGTGGGCTAAATCCAGGTAGGCCGTATCTTTGTTTTCAATGGTAAATTCCAGCGGTCCCGTGTCCGTCAGGCTAGCCAGGGGTCGATGTTCTACCCAACGTCCTTCGGCGACACTGGTCTGTGTGGGTGGAATTGTCCACAAATCCAATTCACTGTTGATAGACGGACACGATTCGGAGTGAATGAATGCCATTATGCGAAGATGTCTCTCTTACCCTTCTTCCGTGGTGTGCGTCGTCGGTGTGTCGGTCGTCGAATGACTCTTCGCTGTGCCCGTGGTTGTCTTTTAAGGGCTTTGGCGATCAAGACGCTGCCTGCTTCTTGGGCCCGTCGTTTCAAGGCTTGTCGAGGTGCCGTTCCTCCCAAGACATCACCGACCACGCGCATTCAACTGCGTACCGCTTGTTTACCCACCGCTTTTACTATCCGTGTCACCAAGGGCAAGAACGTTTTGACGATGCTGCCCAGTATGTTACCCAACCCGTGACCTCGTTGCATGCGTGCACCGCTAAAGATGGGCAAGCTACCTCCCGTACGAAGTGAGGAGAACGTGCTTGTCGGAAATGAAGTGTCAGCACCACTTTCCCTCGTTCGAATGCGACCGGGCGTCCCGTGTCATCTCTTATATCCACCGTGATCGTGTTGATATCGGTGTGTCGTACGGGTAGGTAGAGTATGTGGTTGAAACTCTGGGTGACTTGATCGCCATACTTCTTTCTAATGGGTACCACCCGTAACAGAGGTGTGTTCACATCGCCCACAATATGGCTGTCCACCGCGTCCGAGTACACGTAGAGTCCGTACATACCCACTTTCATATCCATCACAACGTCGCCTGTGCCGGTGGTGGGACCCGCGTAGATGTCATAAGGGAGACCTAACATTTGCTGTAGCCTAGGACTGAGTTCCACGCCCACGTTGGGGCTGAGCAGGATACAGGCCTTGTCGTTGTGTGCGTTGTAATCGAAGATCACGTGATTCTTGAAGGGATAGGCTTTGACGGGTCTTGAACTATTCGTCACCACCCGTAGAGACTTATAATTCAACAATGTGGTCAGACCCTCTATGAACGCCTTGGGGGTATCGCATTGGCCTTCGGGGAGAGTCAGTCGGCTTACTTTGCCTTCGTAGGTCACCTCGTACCACACTTCTATGCCTCGCACGTTGTACCACGAGTAAGGGTATTGAATATCCACCAGTCCACATTCCCACCGTCCAGGTAAATGCAACGGTTGCGGTAATTGGGTCACGTACTTGGCCAAGGTGTTGTCAGGAAACACATCGAGCGAACTGTTACTGGGCAACGTGAGGTAAAACATGATGACTGAACTTTCTTGTTCTGCACCTGGCTTTAATAGGGCTCCCAGGCCTTGGGCGGATGACCTCGGCGTCGTGATCGTCGCGGTGACTTAGATCTTGGTGGTTGCAGGGGGTGGCGTGGTAAAAGGGGTGAAAAAGTAGGTGCCCATCGTTGTGGTGTTTTGGGGGGTGACTCCGGTTCCCAAGAAGAGGGTGGTGGTGGTGGTGGTGGTGGCCTACTCGGCGATTGCTGGGTCCGCTGCATAAAGGCCCAACGGTTAGGATTCCCCACCAATTCTTGAGGTGTGTGTGTGTCTTTCAACCCCTGAGCAAAGGCTTCCCAGCCCGGTGGATTAGAGTGTTTGCGAGAGCGCACCGTATCGTTGATCGAATCGGTGATATGAGACCCCGGCACCACTCGGTTTCGAATAAGCAGTTTCCCCTGATCGCTCCAACCCATACCGGGATTCTGTTTCACCCGGTCCAACAATAAACGAGCCTTGGTCTTGAATGCCTTAGGGACACTGGCCAACACTTCATCTTGCAGCTGAGGTGATGATGGCGGTGTGGGTACTGGCGCCGCTGGTAGTGGTGCTGGTGGTGTACTACCTCTATATTGATCCATAAACGTCTTGTACCGGTTCAGCGTCTGATGGTAGAGTTGAATTTTCTCGTGATCGGGTAGTCGACGTTGGAGTATACTATTCATCTCTTCGTCGAGAGACTGGAGTTGTTGCATCGTGGCAGGCACGGGATAGGGTGATTGCAAACTCTGTAACACTCGAGGTTCGACCAGCATCATTGTTTTCGTATGTTCCATGACGTTAGCGTCCCAAGATGGATCCTACTAACGGTCCCAGTACGGTGACGGCTAATGGTGGGATGAGTGCCCCGAGAAATCCACCTCGCTGTAACACCTGTTTCTTTTTCTTTAAACTTCCCGTCTTCTTCACCAGCGTTCGGAGACCCGTCTTGTGCCGTTGCAATTTCCCTTTCTGCAGGGGACTGAGAGGAACATTCCCTTTTAACACATTATGAGCGACTTCACACAAACACCGTACCAATTCTGCGGCCGCGCCGCGCACCAGGGCCCGGCCCACCTCCGGTGGCGCGCTGCGTAATACGCGGAGGGCCGGCGCGTGCTTCCGTATCCGTGCAGACATGATGAGGAAGTGAATGCTAGAGGGTTGTGTCTTCTTCTTTTATGTGGGTGCGCAATCGAAGTGCGGAGGGTGTTCCTTGTTTCAAGTCGATGAGCAGATACCCGTGGGCCCCTTGGGTGGCATCTTCAAAGGCTTCCCGCACAAAGGCCCGTGTTTTAGGGTACATCTGTTTCGCCAGGTGCATAATTTGTGATGCGTCTCTGGGGTTTTTGAACAAGATCACATACTGAGTATACTGATGTTCCTGTGCTCTTTGTTCTTACTGAAGAGATTCTGGACGATGTAGATGATGCTCAACCGACGATGATGGTTCCCTTTCGTAAAGAGACGCGTCACCCGACTGTCCGTTTCGGTCATCAGATCGTCTACCACGACCAAGGTGTCTTCTGGGGTATCCTCTGGGGGTAATCCTTCCACCAAGGTGAGTCCAGGTATGCGTGGCAGTTCCTCGTACGCAGGCTGCCAAGCTCCATAACACCACAGGATGCGAGCCACGGGTGGTGAAATGAGGGCTGACCCATGTTGGATGAGCCGTTGAACGAAGTGTGTTTTTTCCGACCCGGTCGGTCCAGCGATGAGACACGTGAAGGGATGCTGCCACCGAGGATCCATAGGGTTTTATTTGGTGATTTTCGCCAAGCGTTCAGAGGCCCACCACCGTTGTCGTGGATCCCAGCAGAGGTCGTAGTCGTGCGGGTACCGTTGCCGTGGTAAACGTGGTACTAGTCCCACTCTAGGTGTTAGCGTCGTGGTGGTGGTGGTGGGAGTCCTATGTTGCCGTGGTTTTGCCCTGGGTGCTGTGGAAGATGATGCGGGTGGTTCGCTTCTGAGGGTAGGACTAGGCAGGTACAAGGGGGGACCCCGGGTGAAGTTCCGCAGAGGTGGCGGAGGACTAGCCCGCGTAGTGGGATGGGTTGTAGAACGTGGTTGACCCCTGGTAATGTTCCGCAGCGTAGTAGGAGAGGGGGTGGTGGTGGTGGCGGTTGTGGTGGTGTTGGGTGATTGCACTTGACGTTGGGGGGCAGGACTTGGACGAGTGGAGGGTAGGTTGAAACAGGATATCAGGTACGCCAAATCGTAGAAGACTCCTCCAAATAAGGTCCCCAGAAGCACTAGTAGACACACGACGGCACCGACTTGTCCTTTTCGAGTCCGCAGCAGCAAGGGCAGATGTGCACTATCCATGGTACAACCATAGACTGAAGGCTGTAGGCGATGTGAGGTAGAATTTATAGCCGTTTCATGTCACGGGCTGAGACCCAGGAATTAAACGAACTGGGCCAACCTCGCCATTTGACGAAATGATAGGGGATGCCACGTCGACGTTCCGTTTTCAAAATCTTTTCCACCGTGTAGTAGTCTTTCCGTGTTTTTACCATCGGTTGTAATTCTGCCTCGTAAAACGTGCCTTGCAGTGTTTCTCCTGGTAGATCTTCCAGCTGATAGACGTGTGGGTGTCGAGGGTTATGGCGAACGATGGCAAAGTGCTCGTCACTCCAGTTGGGCAAGTAACTTTTCTCAAATTGCCCTTTGACTTTACTGATCCGTACCACACCCCCGCGTTTGTAACGGGATGACGTGAGTGGACTTGGTTCTATCGAGTACAGCGTACGGCGCACTTGATGCTCGTTGCGTTCCGTCACATCGAGGGGAGCCCGCTGGATACTGCGATGATAGGCTCGATTGTACTCTTGGACCAGTTGAGGTAGCACATCGATGTACCGTCGGGTGTTTTTGGCGGTAAAATACTTGTACATTCGTCCTTTGAAGGTCCGATTGAATCGTTCCACCACAGAGGCTTTGGTCTCGTTGTTCGTATGGAAGAAAAACACCTTCTGTTTCTTAAGAAAGGCTTGAAAGTGTCTGTGCCTTCATCCGTTTGCAAATAGAGGGGTTTGCGTCCCGTCTTGAAAATCTGCTGGAACGCTCGTACCAGATTCTCTCCTGTTTTGGTCCGGATGGGTAGCACCCACGCGTACTTGGATAAAATATCGATACAGGTCAACATGTACCGATGTCCATCATTGTGGGCAACAAACCGATTCATATCGACCAAATCGGCCTGCCATTGTGCGTCTACGCCTCCCACGATGACTCGGTTACGGAGAAAATATCGTCGGGCTGCTCGATGTAAGCTATAAGTGTCTTGGGTTTTTAACCATTCTCGAACTTCAGTTCGACTGATGCCTTGGGAATGTGCAGCTCGAGCGAGCGCTCCCACAGCGCTATAAGCGGCTGGACTGGTTCGGTTGTAATACAAATCTGTTAACACCTTGTTCACAGTCTTACGCCACGTGGATTCCTGCCGGCCGGCCTTGCGGGTACTCCACTGGCTGCCCTTTCGGATTCCCTTTCGGGTCCCTCTCTGCGTACCCCTCTGGGTTGCGCTGTTGTGTGTTCGCTTCATGAGTAGACACTGACACTCTAGCCTGTGTGCACCTTATAAATATAGTACTTCATCGACAATGGGGACTACTTTTTCCAAGACCGTCCATAGATCAGGGTCCAGGGTAAAACCACCCTCGTTCAGACAGAGGAATCGAGCAAAAAAGGCGCCGCGGAAAATGTAGACGTCGTCACACATGTGAATGCTATCACCGTCGAGGTCACCCAACAACACCCGTTTCAAGGTAGTCCAGCCTTCCGGTGACAAAGAGACGCGCGCTTTGGGTTCAGACGTACACCAACACCTACGTCCGCTATCGATGAGGTCCACTCGTTTGGGGTACAACAATAGGGTGCAGCCAGGTGTAAGAGTCCGGGTAGCCACAGAGTTCGCGTCGGGGTGCAGTAAGTCGTGGACGTCGGGGATAATAGTTTTCAGCGCCTGCCATAATGCAGGACGGAGTGTGATATGGGGACCACCACGCTGTTCTAACCGGGGAAAACAAGAATCATCTCTACCACTTCGTAGGTAGACACCCACTCCCACGTGCATGAAATCGACTTCGGGCTCTTTTCCCTGTAACAACCGTGTCAATAGAGTCCACCCTGCTAGGGTTAAACATAGCTTCACCTCTCTGGGTTGTTCTTCGATGAGCTGCAGATGATGGTCATGGACGATCAGGGTGACGTTGGTGGTCAGTTGGAACAACGCAAGCTCTCCATCTGCTCTCCATCTCACCATGGTGGTGAATGACAAAACACCGACTAGAGAGGCCTGTATATATCGCTGTACAGGAGCTCATACTACACCCTGTGAGTGCCTAGTGGACTAACCTATACTCCCTGCAAAATAAGGGGTTGGGTAAGTTTTATACTATAATGTGCCCCTATGGGTATAATTAACTCCTAGTCCGTAGCCGTACACGTTACAGTTTTTTCATTTGTTCGTGTCTCTCTATCCTAATCCGTACCCGTACACGTTCTGGTTTTATTTTTCCGTCTCCCTTCACCCTTCGTGAAAGTCCGTGATCACTCAGTAGTGTCATGTTAAATTAACCCCTAGTCCGTAGCCGTACACGTTATAGTTTAATTTTGTTCGTGCCTCTCTATGCTAGTCCGTACCCGTATACGTTATAGTTTTTATTTTCCATGGCCCCACCTTCGTCAAAGTCCGTGATCATTCGGGGTGTAATGTTATAGAGATACGAATTGATTTAACCTAGGAATTTGCTATACCAATTTCGTGCAAAAAGACGGGATTGAAAGTTAACCCAGGAGGCATGACCCGAGCCTTATTGGGCCAATCAGCGACCCGTATATCAACCAATGGCGAGGACGGAGACAGAACCAAAGAAAGAGGTTCGCGCCGTTTAAACAGCCAATGAAAATCTACTCTATATTCAGTATCAAACCCAGGGACGCGTGGGGAAAAGCCGCATTCAAACCATATTTCTCAAGCTGTCAACTACGTATCAAGATCAACATGAGTCGAGTTGCGAAAATGAGCACCACCAAAGGAGCAGCAAAAGAGAAGCGACAGAGGGAGAAGCTAGCGAGGAGTGTGAAAGCTTTTTGTATGGCGGAAATACCGCGGTGGACACGGTCGAACACATTTACGGGAGAAGATTGGATTTCGGCCCTGAGAGATGCTCTCAATGAAGAACAGCTCAAGAGAGAACAACAGATCCAACAACAACGCCAGCCGGAATTCGTCAATTTAGACGAGTTACCGAGCATTCCACCGGCTACATTCCTGGACCATCTACCATCGGTGCCAGACGACTCTGATGACGATGAACAACAACAGCCTGGCCGGTACTTTTCCGCCAGTTTGGAGTAGACAGGCAAACTCCCCCTGAATAAAACTGGGTGAACAAATTGACCTTAACGTCCCTTTTCAGGGCCACCCCAATTTTACGAAAGGGGACTTCTAACTTGGCACATTCAATTAAAATCAGGCCCTACATTGGTGAATCTCATCTCCTCTATATTCTATGATTACCAAACTCCAACCCCCAAAAAAATCTGCCATCAAACCCCCTTTTCAGGGCTAACCCCGAACCTTCCAAACAGCCTAAACGGGTCTAAAATCGACAAAATGATTAAAAATATAGTTTTAGCCTACCGCCAGCCTTCTGAATTTTTCAGCGATACACTATAAGTTTCCAAAGTTCAAGTTTAAATAATTTTACACGTCAACTCGCATTTATTGCAAAATGAGACCGGTTTGAAGATGGAAAAGAAACACAAAATTTCAGCGGGCCTGAGCAGGCACACTGGTGCAGTGTGAAGATTTCGATGACGTCCGCGCCCTCATACGGGCGCTCTACGGTTATACTATAAAGAAATCGCGCAGTGTCTCGTCAGCTATCCATTCATTCAACTGCATCAAGGCTAATCCTAGTAGACGGGCACTTTTCAATGCAATGGACACGGGACAACAAGATCCTAGAGAACATAGAGAACGGATTCGCTCGAACGGAGAAGACAACGTTACGAGCTTGCAGCGTGTTCATGAAGCTCATATTGCTGAAGCTTTGAGGGTGAGAGGCGAACAAGATAGAGAAATAAGGGGCGCTGTGCAGGAAGAAGATGATGATGATGAGGCAACAGACGATGAAGATGTACCAGCGGTGGAGTGGTTAAACAGTAGTAGACCCCCAGCAACTACAGCGGCGACTCAGGCGGCTACCACAACGACGGCTACCACAACGACCGCTACCGCAACAGGAATGACAACACCCTTACAAGAGATCAGTCACCTGAACCAACAGCTTGATGAATTAGAAGACGAAAAGTCTAAATTACGCCTACAACTGGCTAGGGAACAGAGGAGATCCACCTGTACCGTGTGTCAAGACGATGAAACGATGTACGCCTTTTTTCCTTGCGGTCACCTGTGCCTATGTGGTGTATGCTTGCTAAGCTTAACATGCATAGCGGGTTCGTGCCAGTGCGCAGAGACAGAGGAGCTTCATTTGAAGATGCGATGCCCTGTGTGTCGGGGATGGGTATCAGGCGTGAAAAAAATATTCCGCCCGTAACAGTGTGATACCGCTGTTCTTTCCAAAGTCCCTTTTTAGGGCCACCTAATTACACCCGAAAGGGAGGAAGTTTTCTAACTAAAAGCACAAAAACACCAGCTCCCACACCAATACCCCCTTTGCATAGAGTGAACACTAACACACATTTGAATTTCTAATATTTTTATTAACACAGTAGAATGAACATAAGGTCTTCACCACAGTAGACTCTTGGTGTTGAATTTTTTAATACAATTATACGCTATCAAGGCGCTTAAATGAACATAGAATGAACATAGAATGAACATAGAATGTAGGAATACGGTGATGTCTGAATGTTTATGCAACAAGACTTGTGTGAAATGTTCAATATTTATGCAACAAGACTTGTTTGAACTCGTCATTGTCTTTCTGCCCCTGGTGCACGTAGATGAAGGTGGCAATCTGTTCACGTGGAATTCTGGGTGGACAGGCAGCTTGCAATGCCTCGGCAATTTGCACCTCGTTAACGGCCTGTAGTCCCTCAGTCATGAGCGCGTCCGATGGTATACTATTGTCCATACACGTATGCGTGTTGAGTCCGTTCTTGTTCCCACAGCCTGCACATTGCTGGATACGCAAGTGTCGATTGCGGGGTCTGAGATGATCCAGGAATGTGTCGATGTACTTCTTATAAATATACTGAGTCACCTGGGCAGACAGGACTTCATGAATTTCAGCTGTGAGGCTCTCCAGCTTCCGCCACGCAGGTATTTGCAGGGTGACGCCCTGAGGTAAAGGAATACGCTTTTGCGTATCCGCCCTCAACTTCCACTTACGAATATGCACCAGCAGCATGTTGTTGAACATAGAACAGATGAGAAAGATGTCGTCACCCACATAAAATTTCGCTTCGTCGCTCCCCTGGTGGTCAATGACCGCATCGACGGCGTAATAAATGGCCTGTACTCTTATCCATGTGTCCAACGTCAAGGCGATATGCTTAGGTGGTTTGTCCCCTTCTTTGACACTCACAGTTAAATAGGGAGAGAGCTCCCAAGCGTTCGTCTGGGCCGCCTGGTAGGGCTGCTGGATAATGTCATTGATCTCCTGCACAGACATAGGAAGTAGCACCTCTTCCGTCGCTTGCTCAGGCACTTGCTGGGGCACTGGCTGAAGCACTTGCTGAGGTATTTCTAAAGGTGTTAGTCGGGGTCGTTTGGTAGGTGGACCGGGTTTGGCAGGTAGACCGGACTCTTGGTGCGTACGTTTGGTAGCTGTACGCCCTTCGGCGATGTCCATGTCCATGACTAAAATATTATCTTCTGAATCCTGAGCTTGAAGTAGATCTGCTATTCCTTCATTTCCCGTCTTCTTCAGCACCTCCACGAAGGCTTGAAATGCTAAGGGCCCACGGCGCAGTAGATCGTCGATGAGGGCTTGTTGGTCTTCTCCGCCATGATATCTTCGACACCGTGTTTAAGGATTATGTTTTCCACCATAAGCAGATCACATATATCGGCCACATGCTGCATCTCATCAACGAGGCGAATACGGTGCTGTAGAAGCTTAGCTCGGTGAGATGAGTCCATGACTGTTGGCTCAGGCTGGTCAGGTCAGTAGCTGCTATGGTGAGATAGACTGGTGAAGTTGCACTGGTGAGGCAGGCTCAGGCTGGTGAGGCTCAGGCAAGCAGCTCCTGTCGTCAGAGTGGTTCAGGCTGGTCAGGTAGGCTGGTCAGGCAGGCTGGTGAGATAGCTCCGTTCGGCAGGCCAATGAATGCAGCAATACCCCTAAAAATTTCCACTTTTATACGTTTTTTGTGACATTCGGGTCTTTTCGGTAACCTCCGTGTGTCTTCGGTCACCTCCGTGTGTCTTCGGTCACCGTGTCTTTTCGGTCACCTCCGTGACTCTTCGGTGATGACATTCGGGTCTTTTCGGTGACCGCCGTGTGTCTTCGGTAACCTCCGTGTCTTTTCGGTCACCTCCGTAACTCTTCGGTGATGACATTCGGGTGTTTTCGGTGACCGCCGCGTGTCTTCGGTCACCTCCGTGTCTTTTCGGTGACCTCCGTAACTCTTCGGTGATGACATTCGGGTCTTTTCGGTGATCTCCGTGTCTCTTCGCACAGCTCCGTCACATCTTTCGGTCACCTCCGTCACATCTTCACGGACCTCACCGAAAAGACACGGAGGTGACCGAAGACACACGGAGATGAACGACATTGTGGGAAAAACCCACAGACAAGTCAGTACATCTCCTGTCATGTTCCCACGGACCTCATCGAAAAGACACGGACCTGACCGAAGAGACACGGAGGTGAACGACATTGTGGGAAAAACCCCAGTACATGTTCCTCTCACCGAAAAGACACGGAGATGAACGACATTGAGGCCCCACAGACAGGTCAGTACATATCCTATCATGTTCACAGGTCACGCCCCATTCACCCAGACCGGAAGTGACGTCATTCAGTTCACAGGTCACGCTCCATTCACCCAGACCGGAAGTGACGTCATACGGGACTGGTGGCGCCCCTGGCGGAAAAAGGGGACCAAGAGTTACCTCCCTGGAAAACTGGCCTCGAAATCACGGCTCCCTACTACTTCCATCACCGGCTAGATGAATACATAGCATTAATTTGGTTGGTTGGTTGGTTGGTTGAAGTTTAATGTCGCATCTAACCTTATTGGACACACGCGACGATGACCCAAACAAACATACCCAAGCAAAACCCTAACCCTAACAAAAACCTAACCAAAACTACAAAAAATTCTGAATTTCGAATCTTGAAAATTAGGCTCTACAGACACTGGTGATCACAATGGATCGTCAGAGAGCCTAATTTGATTGGCACATTAATCTACCTCCTGTGCCAGACAAACATGGTACAAACCATGCTGCCCTAAGCTGGAGGACGCATTCATTTGGAAAGCCTGGTTATCTTTCATCATGTTTTAACATAATAAAATGTACGTTAACTTGACAAAATAGATCAAGGTCAGTCAAAGTGGGATAGGCTTCTAGTCGATCTCGCATAACAGCCTAATATGAATTCGGAGATCTTAGTGTTACTCGTCCAAAACATATTGCAAATACTATAATTTGACCTTGGTAAAATACGTCAAGGTCGATGATTCTCGATAGGCTTCTGGCCCATCACCAGTGCAGCATATGTGGTAGAACTAGTGTGCTATTTAGTGGAAAAATATTGCAAATACTATAATTTGACCTTGGTAACATACGTCAAGGACGGTCATACTCAACAGGCTTCTGACCCATCACCAGCAGCATATGTGGTAGAACTAGTGTGCTATTTAGTGGGAAAATGTCTGCTCAGGCATACACACAGCTATGTAGAGTTATTACCAACATCTGGTCCCAATTAGCCATGGTCCATTGTCGTTTACACTGGTAATTTATAAAGGCACACCTCAGGATTACCTCAACACCAAATCCAAATTACTCGAGTATGTCCTAATCATTGTAACCATAAGGCACGCCTCACTGAAGTATACACATCAACGAAGGGCTCTTGAGGTACATGTACTTTATTAAAATAATTGAGGCACACTGGAAAAGTTCCTCAAAGGCACCTCAAGCCACACAAAAGGACACCTCAGAGACACCATAATGATAAGAGTGGCACATCCCCTTCAATTATAATCTCCTACATCTAAGTGACCACAAGAGCACTACAAAGATACGGCAAAACAGCGAGGGTGGATATAACACAATTCCTTTTCATATATCGTTTCCAAAAGTACTTGAAACATAAATGAGCCCAACAATGGTTTGGCTGCTGAATTGAGCTAATATAAAATCTGGTTCGCTATAGCTGCAATTTTCCGATAATGGAACACACATAGCTGAAATATTAAATCAACAAAAAAGTCAATGCTGTATTTTGGACTCATATAGGCCTATCCAATATTACTATTGCTCCATTTCGGACTTATGAATGAATCATCTACGGCTAATTACAGAATACATGTTTTGCTCACAAGAGACAAAAACGAATCAAATGTGGCTCACTCGTGACTCATTTTGGATCATGCACTCGTGCCTCGGGTCAAATAATGCTTCGAACTGTATTAAGATCTATTGTAACTTTATGTCTGGATCATAGATCCACTGTTGGATCAAAGAGTCCGACAATCACAGCAGTACAAAACCAACCCTCAGGATCAGTTGTCGTCAGGGAGTGTCTCACATTTCGTCTCTTCGCTGGATCAAAAGATCTGTGTAGTGGACAATACAATAAACAGTTTGTTGTGTGTAATATTATATTACATGACAATTTCTTGTGAATTCGCCCACGGCCATAATAAACATCTCCAGAAATAAAAATAAGAATATGAAATTGGGAAGATGATTAGATCAGTTGCAAAATGGATCAGCACATATGGCCTATCCTTTCTAGGATTCTGCTTTTAGGACATTTAGAATTTCAAATTCATTCAAACTGAAAAACCCATATTCGTCTTATGATCTCAATCTCTCATTGCTGGGATCGTTCATTATTTATATTTGGCGAGGAAACAAAGTTGGGTCGTTTTATAATCATTTCACCTGTGTGTATATATTTGTTGATACTATATTGAATCACACTATGGCTGGATAGCTATGTACAATTAACTTGACTTGGATAGATTCGTCAGATGTTTGGAGAATTGGCCCTTGAATAAAAGTACATGTATTGTATTTCATGCATGTAATCATCATGAACACAGAAGTCCAATTCATAACATCCTAACATTTTCTAAATGTAAGCGTACATCACCTGAGTGGTTTAACCAGTACCGGTACCCCAAAAATTAAGTGCATCCATGATTGAATGAAACAAAGTGTTGAGCTGCTTACGTCCATGTGGATGAGAGTGCTCTCCCTTCAAAGTATGAATCTGCATCTTAACTGATCCACTAAGGATTCACGTACATTGTATGTGTCTACAGAGTGGTTGAGCCCACTTTGGTAGATACAGATACATGCTCATTTTGGCTCATCGAGCACCAGTTTGACCATCTGAGCGGAAAGTCACTAGTTGATCCAATCACAAACATGAATCTAGTTTTGGATCCTTGTAGATACCGGTACTCAAAATCTCAGTGCTGGAGTTTTCCGGCTAGCTGGTGGATCGAGACAAATGAGCCAAAATGAGTCAAGGGACCTGCTACTGGTTCACACATAGCTCAACAGCTCAATGAGATTTTGGGATGCAAAAAATTGGCTCGGACTGGATCACATTTTTGCAGTGTGTAGTCCTTGCTTTCAGGCTTTGATGTTGATCGGCAACGTCGCGTCTGACTTTTTGTCTACATTTTGTAAGTACATGGATTAAGATAATGTTCGAGCACGTATCAAAGTACAAGCACAAGTACAATGTCAGAGGGGTTCCTACCTGAAAATACGTTAGATCCCGCGCTCGAGTTTCTCATTCACACTTTGATTTGTAATGGTAATAAACTTCCGTTGAGCTTTGAACTTCAATAAATGGCGTGAATTTCATTACACGCGAGTACGCGCCGCAACAATTTCAGGGCGAGCAACAATGGGGAAGCGAAATATGGACCACCGCTTCACAACGGCATGCCGTGCGTATATGGGAGATTGCGGTTCACTGGGACATTTTTTACCTTTTTGCAAAAATCTCTGCTATAATTGTCCTGTAGAGTACCCTTCCATGCTCTGGTTATAACTAATATTTCGTATGACATAATCATAAAAAAATCTTAAATATCTGTTCAGTACTTTTCTCCAGAATTCGTTTTTAAAAGGCAAAAACAATATGCCCCAGTTTGCCTCGGATATGGGTGTACTGGGACAATCAGTAGGGTGAGGTGGGACAATAATCAAAATACATTTGAAATCAAGTATATACTAATTATACTGTTTCATAGGAGTTTAGAAGATTCAACATCGATGGTTATGCAATTTCTCCGCAAAAACTGCATGATAGTTTAGTATATATTAATTTGATGTGAAATAAAATAGTTTTTGCCCACTTTTCATCGCGGAAAAGCGGAAATTTTGAACAAATATGACAAAAACATCACTTTTCTGGTACCCCATGTGGCCGACATTTTGAATTTACCCATAATTTTGGCCCCTAATTTTTTATCAATGATAGTTTTCATTTGTAATCAATGTAGACGTTGTATGGGGGTGGTGGCTTTTTGCTGAAAATAATGTAGTGCGCTTCCCGTCCTTGACATAGGAGCTAGACGGCTCGTCCCACTGTGCCTCATGTCCCACTCTAACCCAATCTCCCCTACACAAGTGACAGAGTGGGAGACGGACGACCTCGCCAACAACTTCTTTTAACTCAAGCTTGAGTGGGAACAATTTCCACAGAGTATAGCGTGATTACAAGTAGCGCTGTGAATAAGCCGTTGAATGATATTACGGAGTCTATCTCTCTTACATTTTGCTTACCTGTTGTGCATTTGAACAAACTTTGCTCGTCTCCGATGATGTCTTGTTAATACCATGTCGCTACTTTTCAATGTGTTTAAGATGTAGTCCGAAACGGCAATAACGATAAACGGTAGTGTCTATTGGGAATTGAGATGAAGGCATCTCGAGCTTTTATCGTTTGTTTGAAAGCCTATCAGGGTTCTAATTTATAAAAATAAAATGAAAAGAGCGTCCAGAAAACTCGTATGCAGCCGAATGTGGCGGACAGGCTGTTGCTCCATTCACTGAGAGGAATATGTCAGGGCATTCCAGGCGATGTCATGATCGGGAAATCCCAAGTTGAGTAGCCTACAGACGGAGATTGGCCACGTGGTCATGGTGGTATTTGGGAATGATTATTCTTTACTATTTCGTCACGTGTATGACTTATATATGCGAGTTTTTTTAACCCTACTATGGGCCTTGTGACAAAATCCCCCCCCCCCCCCCCACCAAAATTCTATCTCCGAAACGATAAAATATTGGGAGCTGACACTCCTTGACTTTATAGTTCATCATATTGGGGTCATTTTGAATCTATTTGCCTAACCCTCGAGTAAAGGATCATGGGTAAATTTAAGATGGCAACGTGGGGCACCAGAAAAGTCATGTTTTCGTCATTTTACTTCAAATTTTCTACTTTTCCACGACGAAATTACATGAACGAAAAAATCGTAAAATCTGACCGATAAGTCGACCAAAAAATGCCGTTTTTGAAAATGGCGTCACTGTGACCTCATCGAAGCGGCCAACGTGGATTTCTTTACATTTTTTTGGTGTAGTTGGACCCAAGGGTAGAGTGTGGTAAGATTCAGCTCCCTAGCTCAAGGGGTAAGAACAACAATTAGTTGGGTGGGTGGGGAGGGGGCTACACGAAATGACTCCTCCGCAGGCCAGGACAGGACTTAAAAAACCCAGGCCAGATAGGGTAAAGCGGAAAGGTTGCATCTATCAGGAAATCAGGCATGTAGACCCCGTGAAATCGAGCCATGGCTCTAATGGCTCGAGTGCAGGTGCTGGCTCTAATTCGTCACCTTTTAACTGTGATGATCAGGTCTCATCACCATCAAAGGGTGATGAGTCACCTTTTTCTGGCTGTGTCGAGTTAGTGACATATATTAGCTGCTAGTTTATGTTGTAACTTGGCTGTTCTGCGAGTTTAATATGAATCCTTTCGTGTTTCAAGTTTCTTACTGATTTGTACCTTACGACCGAATGGTCCCATTCTGCACGTGTCCCTTTGCCAACGTACAATATTCGGGTGGAAATCATACCACTCTGTCTGTCTACATTGTCATTGTGTAACCGAGAAGACTAAACTGAACAACTTGATATTTGTGAACTTGACCTTTATTTTCTTGTTCACCCGTACAGATATTTTGCTTTGATCTGATTAAAGATAACACATACTGATATACCGTATGGACTTTCCTTAATATTGGGGCTGTGACATTTGGCGTCGTAGACAGGATCAGTCTATTTTAACCCCAGCCGAGTGGAAGCTGCTGCCAGATTGAGGCATCCCACATGTTGAACCTGCCAATGTTTGCTCCTGCAGTCTTGCGGTACTGCGGAGAAGCTTCCTGGTGATCATCTGGTTGAACTGTAGAATTTGTCGGAAATTCAACCATGGGAATCAATGTGAAATAATCTGAGATTCACGAAGTGTAACAAATGTGGGACATAGAAGCTTGAATTTCACATCGGTAAAGAGAAGTGGCTAATGTTTGAATTTGAATGGGCTGCTGACAATTTCCCCTGGGTGAACAATTTGGCAAACAGTCTATTAATTCACCCCGGGTAACGAAATTGGTATCCATAATCTGAGTTGACTGCTGACACTGATATTGTGTTTCATTGTGTTTGCTGAGGTATACAGTGACATGCATTATTGAGAATTAAAAATGAAAACTGTACGTGATGACTTTAAATGTACCGGTAGCCTATTTAATTAACAGGCATCATATATTGTTCTGAAAGCTATTCTGTGTACGCAAGTTGCCAATTTAGGGGTACAAGATTACATATGATTCAGATTAACTTTAGTCTAAAAGTGCTCTTGTCTTGCCTATACTGGATATACCCCCTGTAGTGCGCACACATGTTATTCAAGGGTGTGAGTTTGTTGCTGAGTGGCCGAGGTCTATGTTTTTTTGTTCACGTTTTAATGCTATGTTTAGGCCAAAACGACGTTACACGAAGTCTGTCTCAGTCTGGCCTTATGGTTTATACTGGGCAGTACTCATTTTCCTTACAACTGTATGTTACAAATTAAATAATTCCAAAGTGAGCCACGTTTTTCCACTGAGCCGCACGAAATATGGTAAGTAGTTCTGTTCACAGATTGAGGTAAGTATAGGTGTTATGTCTGTTTAGCCATTTCAGGACATTTCGCGCCATTTTGGGATATTTTCAGTTCACAGTGGGACGATGACAGAATAAATAACGCCTTGGACGATGACAGAAGAAATAAAGCCCAACATTGTTGGGCTGGGCAACGTCTTCCATCAAGAGCGACTGCAAGCCGTTGCCTCAGGGTTCAGATCCATTGAATTGCATTACGATTCTCATTTACCCATTTAATTGCCTTGGACGGTGGGTCTACATTGCATCAAGGGATAGAACTGGGATAAAACATCATCAGGTTTGAGGACTATTGGACGTAACTTGAGCACGAAACTATAGACATGTCAATCTCTCGGTCCATGCGCTTTCTGTTTCAGTTTTCGCGAGGACTGGAATATGTGCCCAAATTGTACCATGTGGTTTTCCTGTCGCTGCTTATAGTGGGATGCGCTCTGAAATAAAATTACCGACTATGTACTAAAGTTAAAATAAAAATAAATAAAACTATGTTGTTCAATGTCTTCATTACGTAAGATTGTTATGTGATGTCCGATTTTCGTTTTTATACATTCGCAATCAGAAACTCCACAGACAGTATTCACGCAAGAACTAGATCTATATTTTTGTTATCGTCAAAATATTGCTAACTGTCTTATCAGCACCAATTTATTAAATAATAAACAATATATTATTTTACTATAATTATAAAACTGTTTCATTCTTGTAAGGACCAAACCTGAAGTTTCAAATTATGGTGGCTGCATTTAAACCTGGTTCTTGGTCAGGTTGCTTACATTGATGGCATATACCATATTATTACAATTTTGCGTCAACTTTTCGCGTAACTCAAAGGTTCCGGTTTGACGTAACCTAACCAAAAGGTTACGCACATGAAATATCCCAACTTTTTTTTTCGGTTTTGCAATGATCTCAAATGTCATGGCCTGATGTATGGTTTCTCTCTGAAATGTATCCTCATATGTCGCACAATACTGTTGTTTGTCCCTGAACTTTAATCACACGCGGTACATCTGTATGGCTTTTCCCCGATTTATTTTCTCTGGGGTTTGATGAGTTACTTCTGGCCGCAAAACTAATCTCACAGAATCAGAATTTGAAGGGTTTGTCTCTAGAATGTGTTACATGTATCATATGCTCAACAACTAAACTGCTTTCCGTCGATCTATATTCACAGAGCCAGCAGTTGTATGGCTTCTCTTCACAGTGGGTTACGGTATATCGTACAGTGCTAGATTTATATGCAGAACTATCATTGCAGATTGAGCAGAGAAATGGCTTTTAGCCTCTATGTACACTCCAGTGGCTGAACAGGTTGTACTTCCTGAATGTTACATACATATGCGTCCTGCATGTTACATACTAGCAGTCAGAACATTTGTATATGTTGTCAATAGATTATGGTTTTCTGTCAAGTCTAGTATACTTTTGCTTTCTTAGTTTCGGTTTCTCGTGACAAATTATTCCGAGCCACAAGACTTAATGGCGCAACAGATGTGATTTTTGACATCCTGACAATCCCTTTATCTTCACTCGTTATTGCCTATGGAATGGAAATTGTTTCGTGTAGAATTACGGCTACAGAGTAATGCCAAGGCGAGGCACACACTCTCTCTCTCTCGCCAGCGTCGAAATCCTCCTGTATGAATATGAAATAGTATTGAAACGAAAGACTGACAATGCACAAGCAACCATCACAATTATGGGACTGATAAATAAAGATACAATGTCAGTAAACTGCAATGGCAAATACTAAATGACACTAGAATATATTCACTCTCCAATGCCATATTTATAATGCAGGAAGTGCCGATGCGATGGATAAGAATGTTCTGGTGATTAGTGTCCCTTTTCATATCCCTTTCTATTGCAGCTAAATGACGGACGCCTGTCCCCAATGTGGAGAAAAAATGTCCTACCTGGGTTAGCAGATAGGATACGGACACTCTTAGCCACCGGACATTCTTAGCCTCCACACCGGTACCCTCATGTTAGCCTTGAATTTGGCTCATGCAATCCTTCTATTTAATACCATCCTTAATAAATGGCTGTTATGCGTAAACTTATATACTTATCAAAACGGTCCTCACCCAAATTTCTGAATATTGACCTTATTGGACCAGATGGTGTTTGGACTACCGGTATGTCGGCTATAATTTGTGAAGTTATATGGGATAAACATTCTCATTCTTCTCGTTCTCCACCACACTTCGTTATTCAGTTCATTTACTTTTCAACAGATTGAACGAGTCATTCAAAACTACACCAGGCTTAATACGAGAGTCAAGGTCATCCTATTCTAAAAACGTTAGTGCAATGCTCATTAATAGCATTATGTTGGTCACGCATTCCAAACAATATACATCCCAGTGCCACAAAGTACTATTATTTGTTGCAAGGTTTGTAGTTTGTACCGGTGATATTAATCATGTTTCTCGAGTTCTATTTTCAGATCAGATGTCACAAGCGACTTGCAAGTGTTTCCACATTAGCTGAGTATCGCAGCTTATTGGTTCTGTTTTGTTTTCATGGTTGTCTAGCTGATACTTCAACCATTTTCAAGATATAACTGTGAGATATTGCATATAGTGTTCCTCTATTATTCGCATTAACAGCAAGCTTCCAGTCAAGCTCGTATTAAAGTTTCGTGTTTTATTTTAATGTATTTGAATATTAAGAACTTAGTAAGGAGAACTTATGTTCGTTCCCCTCCTCGATATGTAATGACGTTTTCAGATTCAAAGGCATTAGTGGGAATTGTATTCGATCAACCATTGTTAGGTGAGCGTCATTTTGACTGCATTCCCTACTTGGTATATCTTGTGTATAAGATACTTTTTTGTTATTTTTCTAGTTGAGATACTCCTTCAAGCACACACCGAGATGGCGAAATGTGAGGCTATCCACGAAACTCTGTGACGTAGCCAGCTTGATGTGAGAGAGAGACG